>JXCR01146699.1:95582-109265 GCA_002079205.1 Phalaenopsis hybrid cultivar
AACTCTGTCAAAATTCAATAAACTTGGCCAAGATTTTGATTTCTAACTACTCATTTGATTTATTTGACTTTTTGCAACCTTTTAACTGATTGACTTAGTTATGTGCTAGATTTTTCTATTGACCAATAAATGATACGCGTTAGTCCTAGCTCATGAATTCCCAAGCATTTAACAAGAGAGAAGAATTAGATTTCTTATGTCAAAAACCTTTGGGTCTGGTGTATATGTCAATTTTTCCAAAAAACTTGTTTAAGTATATAGTATTCATTGTAGTTGGGGGAAGTTAGTACAAGATTAGTAAAAAGAGATTAGTTTAAAATTTAACATGAGATGATGGTGGTTTTTAAAGTTGCAAATACTCACAAAAGGGACAAAAAAGGTGGACTAACTGTCAAGAAATATCAACTTTTTACCGGCGAAACCCGGTGGAATGAAGAATTGCAGCTCTACTTGATATTTAACCAACGATCATCAAATTCATGATTTTTTTTTTCTTTCTTTTCTGAGTAGAAATCTACATTAATGGGATTCGTTGCTGTCAGGTTGTGATAGGATGGGTTACAAATACATCTTGCAACCAGTGATTCTAAAAATTGTCCGGTTTGAAGTTTGAATAACTTTTTGTGAAATTTGAATAAATCGACCACCACCTTAAATGATCTTCAATGCTTAAAACTTTGGAGATTAAACCCATGTTATAATTGTTGCATTCATCTAGGGAGTTGAAACATATGTCTTGATCTTTTTCATAAGGACTCTTCTTATCAAGGATGTCCCTGATCTATCTCTCCTTCCCAAAGGAGAGGTATATTCGACTCATCTGGTCTCTGAAGGACCTTTAGTAAAGCTTCTCTAGGAGGGAATTCTTCAAATGTTGTCCCCTAAGAATGAGAGATTTTATCCAACCTTTCTTTTGGAGAAGAATTTGTGAAATCTGCCTTTTTGAAATATTATTGCTTAGCTCCAACATTTTTGTAGATGCCTAATTTTTATTTTCTAAGTTTTTTCTTGGAATCAAATATGGAAGTGAAGTTTTCCTTGGAACAACAGACTGTGCTTAAAGCTTGAATTTGAGTGGGAAAGAGAATTTTTATGTTAAATCAACTGCATTGGAAAGTGACTCAAATCCTGAATGCGCAATAAAACATTTTATTTTTCTTATAAATTACTACAATACTTGGTGCATTTTCTCAAACCTTGCTCGTCATTTACAAATACGTCTTGTTCGATTTGCTAAATAGCTCGTATTTGATTTGTTCATTAAGTGGATATGAACGGTTTTTTTGAGTTCGATTTATGAATAAGGCAAACATAAATAGAATTTTATTCGATCATGTTCAACTTTAATTAATTAAATAGTTAAATAAATAATATTATTATGATATTTTTATATTATATTAAAAAAATGTTAATTTTTATTCTTTTTAAAATCATTCGAGCTAATGTCAAACCTAACACAGGGCTAATACAAATAAATGAATTCAAGTCAAGTCGAACACAAAGAAGTTATTCACGGCCATTCGAAAACAAGCCAATTTCAAACAAAAACATTTTGAAAAGCTAAACATGCATAAGCGTTGCGCTCGTTCAAGTTTGACTTGTTACCCCTCCATTGATCATGATGTAATTTAAAACATGTGTAAAACTTTAGATGCAAAAATATATTAAGAGGATAAATGTCATTTTCCTTACAGCAGTATAAATCTATTTTTCTTGTTCACATGTTTGTTTTTCATTCAGACATGGAAATCTCTTCCTGATTCCAATGAAGTTGCAAAAGATCTACCAACTGCCATCATCCACAGCGTAGATTCTACAGTTGAGAACTTGGCAGCTGCCAATGTCTTCTTCATCGCCAAGCGGAGGAATGCGAACAAGGAGATCTTATATATGTCTGCGAAGATCCCGCACGGCATACCATTTTTGATCGAGCTCACTGCTTCAGTCGGTGCACTGGGTGTCAAATGTGCGGTGAAGACGCCGAGCCCAGAAATGGCTCCACTCTTATTTGATGCAATGGAGGCTTTGCTTAAATAGAAGAGTTAACCGATCAGTTCTTTTGTATGTTATATGAAGCTCTTTTATTCTTCATCTACCTTTGTTGCTTTCTGTTGAAAGGTTTTGCTAAGCAGTTTTGATGATTTTCTGCCAGCACTTTTCTTCATTTGTGCTTTAGTACATATCATGCATAATGTTGTATTTTATGAATATGCGAGCAGCGTATAAGATCTAACCATTCTGCCAATCTTCTGGAAATGTTCTGAGATGAGTGTAATATAAAATATGAGGAATTTACATGCATACAGCTCAATTCCAGTGTATCTAATGATGTCGACCTACTTTACTTTCTAAATTTATAAAATACAACTATTTTAACTGCTAAGAAATGAGATATGACCTTTTTTAGGCATAGGGTGGTGTAGATCTAAAAACTGAAGTTTAATTGTTAGATTTAAAAATACAAAAGAATCGACTGCATTGTTTGTAAATTTTCCATAAAATTTACAGTAATTGTACTTGTGTTAAAATATCAAATGATTTTGAATTACATACTATCAAAAAGAATTGATCAAAAGCTTTGTTTCTACTTTCATACAACTTAGTTTATGTAGTACAAAACATTGACCACATGAGATGAGTATGATAGTTTAAGACGATTCCAATATTAGAAGATAATTCACAAAAGGAACTAAAACCCTCTAATTCATCAGCAACTTATTTAAAAAACAAAGTGGACCATAAATTAATGTAGGCAAGTGAAATATAATATATGATTAAGAGATGCATAATAGTTTTAAATCATATTAAGCATAAGATAAGCAATATGGATGGCAATCCATTAACTTTGTGAAGACTTCTGCATAAAAATGATATTGGCATAATAGTGACTATCGTAGCATAGGAATATAGAGCCATCGCACTAGTTGTCACGATTATTGACCACAATTTTAGTATTTGAATATCATCATCGTCATCATCGTATTATGAATTATCGCATGGAGTGGCATGTCTTTATGATTACAACTAAAAAAATTATACATTCTGTCTTGAGAGCCATAGCAACACAATAGACAAGGCTAAATCTAACTCACCACTGGTGGATGCTTCGCTGTTGGAACAACAAGTGTATTTCTCATGTCCATTACAGTCTATGGAGGTAACATATCTAACTCACCGTTGGCGAATACATCTTCCGTGAACATAATATGGCACAACTCTTATGTTCGTTATTTTTCATGGAGAAAATGCCATAAATATGATGTTAGCATCCTCAAATAGTATTAGCATACTAGAGCTCCATCCATCAATATCCATATGTAAACATTCATATAGGCTTTTCTTGGCATCCATTCTTTTATGCAATGTTTTATCTTTATGAGCTTTTGCCCTGGATTTGTATTTTTTAATCATCACATCAGCTTACCACTTGAAATCATAGGCATACATAATATGCCATTTAAGATGAAGGATATTGTAGCATCATGGTATCCATAAACATGGATAAACTATAAAATTAATAGAAATTCATGGCAATAATCAAATTACAGAATCATAAATATAGCAATATCATAGAATTGGAGTCATTGGCATAACAACAGAACATCATGTTGAAAATAAAATCATAACAATGACAGTTTTGAGAAACATGGACATGACATGTAAAACAAAAACTCATGGACATTAACTAAAGAGTGAATGAATCATTTTGTGGTATTTTTGAAATAATGTAACATCGCACATAACTCAAAACAATGTGGATAATTTTATTAAATAATTAAAGTAAATACATATTACTATTTTGTATAATAAACATTCTTCAAAATGAAGCTACAATAAATTAGTGCAATAGGTCTAGAGAGAAGAAATACTACCATTGAATAGAAACTCAATAATCCATATTTCTAACTTGAATTCGGAGCTAGAGCCTTAGTTTCACCTTAGGTTTTAGCTCATTGCCCCCAACATTCATTAAACCTATATTAAGTTATTTCAAGCAAGCATAATTTACAAAGCATTATACTACATCATTTAGTCATCTGTTAGTTTAATAACCCGATTGTATTTATGAAAGGGAGTCATATAGCTTCCTTGGGTGTTATATAAGAAATTTTTATCAGGTTTATGATCTTCCTATTAACACATAATTGAATCTCCACATGATATGACCCATTGTCTCGCTAACATTTATATGAAGAAACTTCTGTGAAATAAATGCATGAGTAAATAATATTCTAAATTATAAATATACAAATTTGCATCATTTTTTTGTTCTTTTGGCTGTAATAGCTATGAAAATTACCTGAGTTTTTTTTTGGTTATGAATTTGGCAATATTAAGAATATAAGATTATTCTATATACTACTATCAAAGTTCCAAATATACTCCTCCAGTAAATGGATCATCAAACATAGCAAATGGTAGGACGATGTTGTTTTGAGATGACCCAAAACTTTAGTTTTGAATGTTTCTCCAATCAACTACTGATTAAATTAATTAGTGATTAGCTAAATTATATTATGAAAATTTATTTTTAGATTAGACTAATTAAAATTCAATTAACTAAATGATTTAAAAAGAAAAAACCTTATAAAAATAACTAAAAAAAATTGTTATGAACCTAAGGTTAATCAGTTCATTAATGAGAGATCGCCATCACAACCACTGTTATTTGTTTTCTTTAACACGCCCCTCCACTAACAAGCACACCATGGTCCCTGGTAAATTTAAATTGATATATGATGAAATAAAATAACATCTCAATTTAATTTACAAATAATTTAAACAGGACAACAAAGTATCAATGGTAGCTAGGTAATGTCTAAATTTATTTATTTATTTGTTTAGAATGTTGAGTGTTAAAAGCACAAATTCGATGTATACAGGATTCAAAATTAGGGCCTTCACAAGAACTACCAAAATCTTTACCAACCAAACAAACTAGTAGTCTGGCACTTACCATTTTGAAGGCTTGTCCTCTAGGTTAGTGTGATTTTATTATTTATAGCCTTTTTTTTCTATAATCTTCATGCAACCTTCTATATAGCACATTATCCATGCAACCTTCCAAATGATAACTAATCAATTAACATAAAACTGATAATCCCAAATTGCTTGACTTCCTAAATGGGTTGAGGTTACCTTCAATTTAATTTACAAATAATTTAAACATGACAACAAAGTAAGTATCAATGGTAGCTATGTAATGTCTAAATTTATTTATTTATTTGTTTAGAATGTTGAGTGTTAAAAGCACAAATTCGATGTATACAGGATTCAAAATTAGGGCCTTCACAAGAACTACCAAAATCTTTACCAACCAAACTAACTAGTAGTCTGGCACTTACCATTTTGAAGACTTGTCCTCTAGGTTAGTGTGACTTTATTATTTATAGCCTTTTTTTTATAATCTTCATGTAACCTTCTATATAGCACATTATCCATGCAACCTTCCAAATGATAACTAATCAATTAACATAAAACTGATAATACCAAATTGCTTGACTTCCTAAATGGGTTGAGGTCAACTTCAATTTAATTTACAAATAATTTAAACATGACAACAAAGTAAGTATCAATGGTAGCTATGTAATGTCTAAATTTATTTATTTATTTGTTTAGAATGTTGAGTGTTAAAAGCACAAATTCGATGTATACAGGATTCAAAATTAGGGCCTTCACAAGAATTACCAAAATCTTTATCAACCAAACTAACTAGTAGTCTGGCACTTACCATTTTGAAGAATTGTCCTCTAGGTTAGTGTGATTTTATTATTTATAGCCTTTTTTTTTATAATCTTCATGTAACCTTCTATATAGCACATTATCCATGCAACCTTCCAAATGATAACTAATCAATTAACATAAAACTGATAATACCAAATTGCTTGACTTCCTAAATGGGTTGAGGTCACCTTCAATTTAATTTACAAATAATTTAAACATGACAACAAAGTAAGTATCAATGGTAGCTATGTAATGTCTAAATTTATTTATTTATTTGTTTAGAATGTTGAGTGTTAAAAGCACAAATTCGATGTATACAGGATTCAAAATTAGGGCCTTCACAAGAATTACCAAAATCTTTATCAACCAAACTAACTAGTAGTCTGGCACTTACCATTTTGAAGAATTGTCCTCTAGGTTAGTGTGATTTTATTATTTATAGCCTTTTTTTTTATAATCTTCATGTAACCTTCTATATAGCACATTATCCATGCAACCTTCCAAATGATAACTAATCAATTAACATAAAACTGATAATACCAAATTGCTTGACTTCCTAAATGGGTTGAGGTCACCTTCAAATCTTACAAATCAATCAAGTGAATTTCCTAATAGGAACTTCAAATTTCATGTTTGAAAATTCACATATAGTCAATTTTCTAGCATTTAACAAACTTTACATTACTAAAATAAATATGTTTACTCCCAATTTCTTCTCTAATGCATATACACATCAAATATGCATTAACACAAAGAGAATGTGATGTGGGAGCGCTCTGCTCTAGACGGGGGATGAGTAGCTCACACGATCGCAGGAGAAGGGGAAACAGGCCAAATCAATCCCAATTTCATTTTTTATGCTTTCTTCCTTATCATTCTTCATTACTTTTTATTCATTTCCAATATAAGCGTTGTATTAGGATTTGGAGGTCAGTTTTTTGTGTTTTTAGTATCGGGACAACCGTCGACGCCTCTTCTTACCTTCGAAGGCTGTATCTTAGGGTTTCAAGTAGTGCTTCAACTATATTTTGGTTTCCATGTGGTGTTCATCCTTCGTCTAATATTCCGCACCCTTCCCACATCGATCGCCGTCGCCCCTTCCCCCCTTGTAGCCGCTGGAACAGCAGCTTTTACTGTTGTTTCCTACAGTTCAACTATTTCCAGCCACCTCTCTCCCTTCCCAGGCTTGCAGCCGCCCGCAACAACTGTCAACCACCACAGCTGCCCTCCACCATTCTCCAACCTTCCCGCATCGTTTCCCGCCTATTTTCTCCGCGACGCAACCCAAAACAGTTTGGAAATCTCTGTTTTCCAGCAGTATTGAACTTTCCCAGCCACATTCTACTCTTTCGGACTTGCCACCGACCACAGAAATTCACCCAACTGTTGCATTCTCTCATTCCAGCCCCTTGGGCCAGCCGATTCTTGCTGGTTACTGCCGGTTACAGCAATTCCCTACTTGTTGCCGCCTAGGACAGCAAGCCGACGCTGCCTTGCCGCTGTTTCCCCGAAACCCTGCACCTTCCCAACCTTGTCTACACCTTTCTAAGTCCCTAATGGCCACCACCACCACTCGATGGCCACTCTAGTAGCATGTGGTATGTCGTGCTTGTTGCTATTTATTTTTTCCGTTTATCTAGTTGTAATTTCTTATTTGAATTCAACAATAATATTTAGTTTTCCTATTATTGCTCCCGGTGTTAGAAGGCTTGCAACTATAGTATATATTCAAGATAAACATGAATACAAACAAAACTTCACTTAAAATTTCGTGTATTATCTCGTGTTATGATCATGCTAAAATTTCATGAACTTTAGATGTGCTTTATATCCATTAGATTTACATTGAGATGAAGGTAATACATGAATAATCTATTAAAATTTATATTGTATTTAACTCAAAAAGTAAATGTTATAGCTATAAAACTCATTAAAACTAAAATTGAGTCAAAATATTCATACCCAAATTTTCTCCAATACTATGGGCAATGGCTATAAATGTTTTGCCATTTTTGATCCTCCATTAAGGCTTATCAATACTCCCAACTTAATCAATAATACTTTGCTTTGGTCACAAGCACGCTTAATTAATTGGGCTAATTCACGGCTCATTAACCTTTTTAGTGCTCTTCTTTTGTACATTTATGTAAGGAATTGGAAACATTATCATTGATCCCACTAAGATGCGAGGAGTGATGGTTCTTTGGTTTAAAAGTGAGTGGAGTGGCCTAAGTTGAGTGATGGAATTCCCAAAGATTATAAAGTGGCGTAAGTTGCCTCCAATAAAAGTTCCTCACTTCACAAATGACATTAATGGTGAAAATCATCACCTTAATGAGAGTGCCAAACTAAAAAATTTCGATCCTAGGACGCGCCCCACTCATCACTTCAAAATCTTTGCAACAAACAAAGATGGTGACTAGCTTTGTATCCAACAATGTTGTAAAATTCCAAAAAAAAAAAAAAAAGTTGATAATAAAGTAGGAGCCACTCGACTCGAGAATCAAATCCGTCATAATGGAACATCAATACTAAGAATATGAAGGCAATGACCAAACCAAAGTTCTAATTTGCTTGGCCATGAGAAGCCTGATTGAGAAGGAATTACTCAAACCTACACAACTTAGAGAGCTTACTACTTTTGAGAACTTCCAAAAGGTTATATTGCAAGATCCTACATGAGCATGGTAAATATGCAAGAGGTTTAGGATACTCCCAACCTTTATGCCCCAAGGGGAAGCATGCTAGCCAATGATAAAAAACTATAGCTATTTCTCAATCCTAAGAGAACATTGATGACTATCATTTGCTTAAACAAAGCTCCCAATGAGATTTAAGATGGAAGACGAGCTAACACTTATTAACAGAAGTAAACATGATATTGGAATTAATTATAGCCTAATTATTAGGCTAATTATTAATTGAATTATTATGAGATTCTACTTATTAGATTTTATTTGCTTTCCTTATTTCTCCATTTCCATATTCATGTAAATTTTATTTCTTTCCTTTTATTAAGAAATTGTATAATGTATTTATCACCATTCTCCTATCAACGAAATTAATTGTTTCTATTCTCAAAGTTAACATGATATCAGAGCCATGATTTAGATCTCTTTGTCGCTGGCCAGATCTTTCTCCAAAGCAGCCGCTTGACCTGCTGGTGGTAGGTTCCGACCATCGAAAACCCTTGTCGCCGACCTGATTTGTCTCCAGCCAAACCTATCTTTCATAGCCATTGTTTTGATGGTTGTTTCTAGCATCCAGGTCTGCCTATGTCCAACTAGCAAGATATTTCTGTCTCGACAACCCAACATCACATTTTGCTCAATTGGAACCATGACAGACTCTTCCACCACTGAATCTTCTCCCAACAGTGTACTTGAGCCCACTGGAGGATGAACAACGATCTCAATTCCTCCGCAGACCGAATGAGCGGAAAAGCACATTAACTTGTTAATCACCACTGATAAGCTGAACATATTTAATTTTCTCCAATGGTCCCAAGCTGTATCTTTGTTTGTCAAGAGACGCTAAAAAATTCAACTATCTCACGAGAATGATTTGTGAACCTCCTAAAACTGACCTAACTTATGAAGCGTGGAAAGTGAACAATTCCATGATCATGTCATGGTTGATTAACTTTATGGAGACTGCAGATGACCATTCGTATATGTTTCTTCCTTCTGCCAATGCCCTACATCATCCGAGTCTATTGCAGTTCGAGATAAGTGTTGGAAACTCCATGCAAAACCGACACACAAATCTTCCACTGTTAAAGATCTCTCTACATCATTCGAGTCTATTGCAAAACATCCAACTCTAATAATAACACTCAGGAGTCATCCAACTCTCTTAAGAGTCAGATGCAACATTAATCAAATTACTCGGATCTAGTCAATTCACTTCCGGCCCGTCAACCTTTCGTGTTCATCAAGGTATCACTCTCTATGTCTCTCATTTATTTTTCTAGTCCATGGATCATTGATTTAGGTGTTAAAGACCACATGATTGGATGCTCTCAAATTTTCTCAACATATTATCCATAATCTGGAAATGATGCGGTTAAAATTGTTGATGGCTCACTCCATTGCTGACAAAGGATCTGTTGTGTTAACATAATTGATATAACTTTGGAATCTGTGTTACATGTCCCTCTGTTTAAGCGTAACAATCTATATTATGTTACTAAATCGACACATGACAAATTGCGTTGCTCATTTTTCTCTTGATGTTTCTCTTTCAGGAACGTCGTTGGGGAGGATGAGTAGAACAACTAAGTGAGTAGCTGGGCTTTACTTCTTGCCAGAGAAAGACACAAAGAACAAAGACATTTTTCCCAGGAGCTGTAGTATCTCGATTCACCGAGTGTTTTATTATATTGTTGCATCACCGTTGCGTCATCCTAGCTTTCATTATTTAAAACAATTGTATCCATTGATGTTTACCAATAAAAATCTTGCTAACTTCAAATGTAAAATTTTCCAATTAGCTAAACATCATCGCATTTCTTATCTATCCCATCCCTACCACACCTTTCACACATTTTCTCTTATTCACAGTGATTTGTGGGGACCCTCCCGCACTCTGAATTACACCAATAAATGATGATTTCTTACCTTAATTGATTGCCACACCTGGAATGATGTGGGTTAATATCTTAAAAGCTAAATCTGAAGTTGTTGTCACCTTCAAAATTTTCATTCGTTCATTTTGTCCCAATTCAAAACTTCAATTCAAGTCATTCGAACTGACAATAACTTTGAATTTTTTAACTCTTATTTAGGTGAGTTCTTGGTAAGTAAGAGTATCATCTACCATAAATAATGTACGAACACTAAAAAAAATAGAGTAACTGATAGAAAAAACTGAAACTTTATCAAAATTTCTTGCTTCATGATGTTTTAATCTAATGTCCCAAAATGTTTTTGGAACGACGTTGTGTTTACCGCCACCTACCTCATTAATAGAATCCCCACAAAAATTCATAACTTCAGAACTCCATTAGCCATCTTGAGGTTTTGTTTCCCTACCAATAGACTCTTCGCCACCCTTGAACTAAAAATATATTGATGCACATAATTTGTTTGAAACACTACCCCTAATCGTAGTTTGCTTGATCTCATGTATATAAAAAATGTCTTCCTAATAATTCTGCCACTCAAAAGGGCTATCGGTGTTTTGATCCTACTACAAATAAACTCTATGTAAGTGTCGATGTTTCTTTTTTTATGAAAGTGTTCCCTATTTTCCTGTCAGTACCTCCTCAAAAGGGCAGCTTGATTTTGTGGATATTGTTCCTTATCTAACTCCTGTGGATATTTCTCCTACTAGTTTCAACGAGACCGTCATCCCTATGGATCCACCACCAACAGGACAACCTGAACCTCCTCCCATTCTCCATCTCTATATTCGACATGCTCATGTTCCTGCTCTGGAGTCTGCTACCTCTTTACAGGACCTGCAATCCACCCCGAGAGACATCCCCATAACTAACATCACTCCGAATTAGAAAGTACTCCTATTGAGGAATGTAATCAGACAAGCTCTATTTATTCCATGGAAAAATATCTCTCTTTCCATAGTGTAGCGCCGACCTATAAAGTATTTGCGACTACCATGACAAATCATCACCTCCCATCCACTATTGAAGTAGCATTAGTTGATCCTTCCTAGAAAGCTGCAACAATAAATAAGATGAATGCCCATCAGAGGAAAATCATACATAAGATGTCGTAGATCTTCCTCCAAGTAAAAATTTATGGGGTGTCATTGGATTTTTAGCACCAAGGTTAACTCTAATGAATCATTGGAACACAACAAAACATGGTTAGTCGCCAAAGGCTACTCACAAACATATGGAGTTGACTATGATGAGACATTTGCTATAGTTGCTAAATTAAATACCATTTGAGCCCTATTTTCTCTTGCTGTGAATTTGGATTAGCCCTTGCTCCAGCTGGATGTCAAAAATGCTTTCTTGAATGGGGATTTCATAGAGGTGTACATGTGCCTCCCTTTAGGCATTGATTCTACTTTCCTCCAGGAACAAGTCTGATAATGTGTTATTGTTTTTCTTAGTCCTAATCTGATCACACCCTCTTCTTTTGACATTCATTTAGTGGCCAAATTGCTATCCTTATCGTCTATGTAGATAATATTGTACTCACAGGTGATGATCTACCAACACTGAAATCTCTGAAAAGAATTATTGCTGCTTCTTTTGAAATGAAGAACTTGAGATCACTTCAGTACTTTTTAAGCATAGAAATTGTTCGGTCACTCGGGGTATTTGTCTATCTCAATGCAAATATATACTTGATCTATTTACTGAGAACAATCTTCTCCTATGCAATCTTGTGGTTATCTCAATGGATCTCAATGAGAAATTAGCTAATGTTCCCAATGCAGTTCTGATGAATATGACTCATTAACAACAAATTTTGGGGAAACCATTTATCTCGCCCATACTCGTCCCGACATTTGTCATACAGTAGGTATTGTAAGACAGTTTATGCACGATCCTTATGAGCATCATCTCCAAATTGTCCACTGGATCCTTCATTGCTTAAAAGACACACCAGACATGATTATGTTTCTCGCACCATAACTTGCGTTCTATAGTAGTTTTTGCAGATGCAAATTGGGTCAAGTCCTTTAATAACCAACGATCCACCTCAAGATATTGCTCATTCGTATGAGAAAATGTCATCACATGAAAAACAAAAACAGTCGGTTGTGGCCCGAAGTAATGCGGACGCCAAATTTCATTTCATCTCCTTGGGTATCTGTGAAGTTATATGATTACACATTATGCTTTGTGAATTGTGTATGACATTCTCTGTTCCTCTCCAACTGTTATGTGATAATAAAGTAGCTATTAGCATTGTCCATAATTCGGTTCAACATGATCAGACCAAACATGTAGAGATCCATAAACACTTCATTAAGTAGAAACTTGATTCATGGGAGATTTGCATTCCATTTGTCCCATCCAATGATCACTTACCAGATATCCTTACCAAAAATCTTCCTCAGTTATTGTTTAACGACTTCTAATTCAAGTTGAATATGATTGACATCTATGCTTCAACTTGAGGGAGAGTTTTGAAATTAATTATTAGCCTAATTATTAGGCTAACTAATAATTAAGTTCTTATGAGATTCTATTTATTAGATTTTGTTTGCTTTCCTTATTTCTTCGTATTCATATTTATGTATTTCTGATTTTATTTCTTTCCTTTTATTTGGATTTTATAATATGTATTTATAACCCTTCTCCTATCAATGAAATTAAGTGATTCTATTCAACTGACACATGGGAATTGATGATGATACTCGATTCGTCAATATTAGATCCTTTCTCTAAAATGAGAGTGATTCTATTATAAAAACATGAAAAAGCTGCTTTAGTGACCATGATGCAGAGCCATGGAGATACAAATGCAATGCCAAGCTTTCTATAATGGGTTTCCCACACAAACCATGACATATGCGAAACAAGCAAAAATGAACTAAAATACTAAGGTTTAAACAGTTAATACAAAATTGATTTCTGTAATGGGGAAAGGAAAGGTTGTTGAGTACGAGACTGCACCAGTTCAACACTAAATGAAACTGATTACAACATTTAATCAAGATTATTCAACCAAAAGAGCTAGATGCCTTTTTGACTGAACTAACAGAAAACCTTGATTCTATGCTAACAATTCATTAAATAAAATAGAGAGAGATCATTACAAACATGCTAATCTATCAGAAAAAGGGAATCCGATTCTAGAAAAACTTAAAACTAGACTACCATAAAAGATTATCAAAGGTCATCAAATCGGAGTATGCGTATAAAAATACCATTGATTTCATATTTTCTACAGTCTGATATACTCGCTGTGGATGATCTTAAGATCTTCCCATTCCTCATCATAAGCCACCCCAGGATCAATGTAGCATAACTAACAA
>JXCR01146701.1:10013-41785 GCA_002079205.1 Phalaenopsis hybrid cultivar
CCTCTCTCATAATTTTAAAGTATGCACATCAACTTAATTCCTCTATATATTGCACACTCTTGTGCATCCCCTTTATTCTTAAAAATGGGGACCAAAATACTCTTCCTCCACTCCTCAGGCATCTTTTTAGTTTTTAAAAAAATATTAAAGAATTTATGAAGCCAAGAAACTCCCAAATCTCCTAAATAATTCCACACTTCAATTGGGATATCATCAGGTCCCACAAATTTTCCGCCAATGGTTTTCTTTGAAGCCTCAACAACTTTTTTTTACTAATGCGACAAAAATTAGGGTAAACACAAATATTTTCTTCAATATTACAAACAACTCAAAAAGAATACAAAAGGTGAGCGCCTACAATTCGAGCAGTAAGCGATCTCTCCCAGTTCTTACAATTCGAGAGGTATGAAATCTTTCTAAAACCCTAAACTTAAGATTCATAATCCAATCACATGCATAAAAGCCCAATACTAAACATAACAGGCCTATTTATAGCCAACAATAATAATAATAATAATAAAAGACTAAATTATCCTTAGGAATACAAAAGACAAAATTGCTATTAAGTTAGGCACCAGCATAAAAAAATTCCCCCCTCCCCAAAACACCTTATCCTCAAGGTGGAAAAAAATGAGTGCTCCTCCACCACAACTGTCTCTATTTCTTTGCTCACTACCTCCTCATCATGCACTATGAAAACTTGTAATTTTCAATCATTGTAATGTTATCCTGGAGTAAACTTCTCATTATATTGAAAACATAACACCTTGGTTCCCTTCTCCAAAATCTACCGCTGTAAGGCACTTGAGAGTCGCTCCCAGTCGAGGCCCATCATTCATGCCCCGTACAGCCTACGTCTGAACTTCCACTCTGATTGAGCTTTTGGTATCGTCGTGGTTGTAATCATTCAATATGACGCTCCATTTGTGTTGCCCTGCTAGCCTTCTCCATCTAGTTCTGGTCCTCCACCATCTAGGCTAGCTTCATCATCCCTCTCAATTCTCGTGGTCTCAATAGTCACAGTGTTGCCCGTATGTCGGGCTTTAAACCCTTCATAAAAATTTTCTCCAATCCTACTTCAGAAATCCCCCACAGTCATCCCAAAATTAGTTCAAATCTCTCCATATATTTTATAACAATTCCCTCATGAGTCAAGACATAGAATTGCTCGTGTAGGTATCGTTCCTGAATGACTCGAAAGAGTTCTAACAAACAATCCTTAAATTCATCCCACAAACATATCAGATGATTATCCTCCCTCCACGCCAAACACAATCCCACCGTCATGAGCTTCTCCTCCGCATCTAACAAATTCACCGCAAAGTATCGCTACACCCGATACACCCACCCATATGANCATCATGCTCCACTACAATAACTACCTTCTTCCATTGCCATCTTTCTTTAAATTCGCAAGAAGAAATCCAAATAAAGTATCCCATATTTACGTCTATCATGTTTTGTGAGTTGGCAGTAAACATAATAATGTAGGTTGCTTTTTGGAGAATAAGGAAAAGCAGTTATTGCTTTGCCTTAAAAAGAAATGCTTCAGTTCCACCTCTTCTTCTCAATGGCCTTAAATTATGCTCCTTTTCTCTTGGGAAGAGGCTTACTGCCTTTTGTTCTTGTCCTTTCTCTTGATTTTCATAACAAGCATACTCACCTATAAATATCCACGACAGAGAAACTATAGCTTTGTTGGAGATGCTATATTGCATCAATGTCATGAACTTTGTCAGGATAAACAAGTCTTCTAATAGCATATCAATCATCAAGACTTGTATTTTGATTTGGTGTATAATCCTAAACAGTTTGTTCTCATTGCTGATGCAACCCATGCCTCCTCCTCCAAATTTCTTTACAACACTCCATAGAGTAAAATTAATGACAAAGCATCTTCTTAAAAAGTTTTCAAGTGACATTTTGAAGCCCATGCCAAAGATACTCATCCAACCAAGCAAGTGTGTGTTTGATGAGTTTCAAGTCAAACAAAGCAAATTCTTCTCAAGAAGAATACCCATAGCAACTCAAATTAGTTTCAAGTCAAACAAATCAATTCTTCTCGAGAAGAATACCCATAGGAGCTCAAATTAGTTTCAAGTCAATCCACCATGACATCCGCATCCATAAAACCAACTATAAGGATGTCAATTTAAGCCTTAATATTTCCGGGTTGATGTCATCCACTAAAAGAAGGTTCAAAATCCACATAGTCATTTTCCTACCAAAACTTTTGCTAGCTTATCGCTATCAAAATAATATATTCTCTTGAAATAAATCTTCATATTCTAATTATGCATTGGTCAACAAGATCGAATTACTCAATATTTCCATCACCACAATTATCAATTATTGAAGGAGTGTGATTTGATTAGCCAAGTCAATGAAGGTTTTTTATGACATTGACACATGAACTTCTTGTTTTCTTCTTCAAATATCTAGGGTCGAGAAGTCAAAACACTGCTAGTAAAGCTCAATAGGTCAATCCCCATCAATTAATCATTGGTGTGGCCTGCATACGGGGCCTCATCCTTGTAATGTTATACCTTTGAAGTCATAAATTCCACCTTTAGGCTCATTTCAATCTAAAGGTTTAACTTACAAGTCCAATAATTAGGCCTTCCACAAGATGTAAGCCTTACCCTTTAATTGAGCAAATAGACTTCAACAAATCATTACGTAAGCCCCCTTACACCTTTGGGCCTCAATTCCTACAGAAATGTAAGCACCAGCCCATCCACAATGTCATCAACACCAACATGAGACCACTATTCATCAATCTTTGGACCATTTCTCGTGAACCTTTTTAGGCTAGGCTCCTTTGAAAGCCAAATCTACACAATATGGGTTAACGACATGATAAAGAGTACAAACATATTTGATCTCTATGCATGTACATGCCGCAGGCTCCAGTTTTTAAAAACTTAAATAACAATTGATAAAAGCCCCTTTCTAAATCAATCTTTGGGAAAGGATATGTTGCATGTTCCAAATTTAGAGCTTTTATCAATCAAGGTGAATAAAAAACTCACCATCGTAGCCCGCATTATAGCCCAAGCCTAAGGCACTTTTCAAAAACACATTGAATTCCGTTCTAGAGCTCTCTCAAGGCAACATGTAAATACAATGCCCTATCCTCTACCACATGGTTTAATTGCAACAAGAGCAACAAAGTAATCTTTGGGTACAATTATCTAGTCAAACATTTGACATGTTATACGAGAATGAGTGCCCAACAACAAAACATCAACATTTTGCATGGCATCCACCGTCTTTGAGTGCCTTAGGACATCCTCCTCTCAATATAAGGTCCAAGTTCGTTCTTGAACAGCTGAATTAGCACATCATGCCTCAGAGCCACACTCTTTATGCACTATGGCCTTTGAGCCAATTTTGAAATGAATCATCCAAGTACAATCATTAAACTTTGGCCTTTCCATCCCTACACCTTCGAAGCACTATGAAGTATGCCGCTACCCTTAATTGAACAATTTTTCATTCATAACAAACCCTAAATCCAATCATAAATAAGGATATGTTCTTTGGCATACTATTATCTTGGCCTGCTTGCCTTAGAAGGCAACCCATAATTGCTAATCAAAAATCAAAGAAAAAATAGAATCAGATGCTTTATCGATATCAAATTTGATCTACCAAATTGACCTTGGGATTTCGATCGGATTGACCATTTATCCCCCTCAACATCATCATGAAGATATCCCAATCTGAATGATGGAAGCTTCTTATACTCACAAAGCCGCCGAAGTATTTCATCTGCAATGTTTTCTATCTATAAGTGGGGACAAAAGAAATAAATAATCAATCTCTTCGGCAAGTACAAATTCTTGCCAATACAAATTCTAATTTTAGCAAGCAATGTTGATGCTTGCAACCAAAGAAAGGAAGAACTACAAGTTTTTGGTGTATATTGTTGCTTTAAAGGAGTATGTTTATCAAAGAAGTATGTTTATTAAAGAAGCATGAATGGTAGGGTAAGGTACCATGTGCATGGCCAATGGCAAAATCATGGAGCTTCTTTCACTGCTTTACAAACAGGATATCAAAAGCTTAAGCAAAAAATAAAGAAAAAGAGGGAGGTAAGAAAAAAGGTCATTGACAAACATAAACATTCAACCACCAGACATGCTTATTCAAATCAAGATTTTATTTATATATGTAGGGCTTAAAATGCTGATTTTTCTTGCCTGAAATGATGAGAATAGCATCATTTTCATATATACAATTTTTACAACATTTAATAGTGCTATTCAAAGCAGTTTAAGGAGTTATTGCAATTGTGTGGCAAGACACCAACAGCTCAAACCAATGACCAACTATGCTATAGCAAGACACAATCATCATCATGCTACTAACTTAACTAGAAAAGATTTGTATGTTGTTTTCCTCATTGTTAATCAAGTGACAGCTGCCTAATGTCCGATGCATTAGGCAACTGCCTAAGCTAAGGCACTAATATTTTTACCATTTTTAATTATATGAGGAATAAATTTGAAGAATATAGCATGCCAATCACCACAATGAATTACTAAAATATAATAGAAAAAAAATACATTTCTATTATTACATAATCTTGCCAAATGGACTGCCCAATATAAAGTACCTGTAAGATCTAAAATTAAGATTATAGTTTAAACGAGTGAATAAAAACTTTTGTTTGTAGCTTTCAAGATGTAAGATTATCTTATGGTTGTATAACCCATAGAACATAATAAAAAAAATCATCCCGGACAGGAATGTCAAAGCATCTAGCGTATGGGTGCCCGCAATTTGGGAAGAATTTGAGGCATTAGAGCCTAACCTCACCAAGGTGAGCAACCAACTCGACTTTGAAAAAACTGGTTTTCCCATTAAAAAACTAAAAAGGAATGATGCACACATATAGAGAAAAAAAAAAGGGAAAGTAGGCAAAAGAGTAAACCTTTTCTTGCAACATTCTCTTTAACAACAAAAAAGCCGTTATGCTTTAAGCCAACCTGTAGAAATTAGCAATTAAAAGTCAACAAAAGTACAGGACATATGTCAAGCATGGAAGCATGAAAGGGGCTCATACATATCAGAATAAAGTTGAAGGAAAGTTATGTTGGAGGTAACTCTTTAAATCATTTTGCAGCAATTAAAAGTTGTCAAAGTAAAGAACATATATCAAGCATGAAAATTTAAAAGTATCTCATCGAAAGAATGTTATGTTTGGAGGTAGTGCTGATACATAGGAACCCATTTTTACTACAATGAGACTTCTAGGGGAGGAAGAGGTGAAGAGAGACCGTTAAAACTAGTTGATTAAGCTTACATGAAGAATGATTTGAAATTCCTAAAGTCAATTTGTGTTTTTGGTAGTCTCAATCTCAAAGGGAAAGTAGCATCCAACTCAAATATGAGTTGAGAAGTATTTGTGGTGAATTATCCAATCATGATCGATCAATAAAATAAAAAAGAAAAAAAATACTTTTAAAAAAAGTAAATACAAATCTAACTCCAATGGATCTAAGGATCAACTCTTTTACTGATCTTCACTATTTTCAAATAATCACTTTTTTTTTCAAAACTTAAGTTTAGATGATTTCACTAGTCAAAATTGTTTTGATACAATGAAAAGTCGGATTTTAAATCATTTAGAAATTTTCTAGATGGTTCATATTATCTATTAAAAAGAGTTATTTCAATATTTTGAATATAATCTATTATGGCATGGATGCACAAAGCTCAAAATTAGGTCTTTCAAATCCTTTTATAAGGTCATAAAATATAACAAATTATTTGTTTTTCTTCTCATAATGGATTAAGGTGAACTAATGCATAATATTCTTGTCGTAATTTTGGGATCAAGTAGCATTAATTACCAATCCTATTGATTCTTAGTTGAAATTGATTTTTGTTCATAAGATCTTGAAACACTAATTCATTATCCTCTCTTTATAATGAATTTACCTAACCTAACACATGAGACCTTTTGTGTGCTTATGGGATTAATTCTAATAGTAGGAGGTCTCGGAGTAATAAATGTGAATCTCAATGATATTGTGAAACGATCCGACTTCAAAACGGCACGCTTTTTCACAAAAATTAGGGTACAACAACAACAGCAACAAAGCCTTAATCCCACTCGTGGGGTCGGCTACATGAATCTTTTTTCTCAATTGCGTCCTATTTAGTGTCATATTTTCATTTAGTTCTAGTAAATTAAGATCATATTCAATAAGCCCAAGTCTTCTTAGGTCTACCTCTGCCTTTCTTAACACAAGTCAAATCTAAAACATCTACTCTCCTAATTGGATCATCAAATGGTCAACGTTTAATGTGACCAAACCATCTAAGACGACTTTCTCTAATTTTGTCCGTCACAGGAGCTACCCAACCTTATCACGAATATATTCATTTCGCATTTTGTCTCTAAGTGTAAAGCCACTCATCCACCTAATCCTGACACGAATATATTCATTCCGCATTTTGTCTCTAAGTGTAAAGCCACTCATCCACCTAATCATTCTCATCTTGTCGCATTTTGTCTCTAAGTGTAAATCCACTCATCCACCTAATCATTCTCATCTCGGCAACACTAGCATTTTGTCTCTAAGTGTAAAGCCACTCATCCACCTAATCATTCTCATCTCGGCAACACTTAGATATATTCATTTCTCATTTTGTCTCTAAGTGTAAAGCCACTCATCCACCTAATCATTCTCATCTCGGCAACACTTAATCTTTATTATTATGCTTCTCTTTTAAAGGCCAACATTCAGCGCCATAGAGCATTGCAGGTCTTACCACCATATTATGTTGTCTCTTTTAAAGGCCAACATTCAGCGCCATAGAGCATTGCAGGTCTCACCACCGTTATTGAGCGCCATAGAGCATTGCAGGTCTTTTACCACCATCTTATAAAAATTTCCTTTCAGTCTAAGCAGTACTTTTCTATCACACAAAATGCCTAAAGCATTCCTCCACTTCAACCAACCAACTTGAATTCTACTATTAACATCCCCATCTATAATCACCAATTCCTCAACTTCAACCAACCAACTTGAATTCTACTATTAACATCCCCATCTATATCACCATCGCTTTGGACAACGGACCCAAGATATCTAAATCGTTCACACCTTTTAATAATTTGATCACCCAAAGTCACGCTTCTGAACCGCTAAGATATCTAAATCGTCCACACCTTTTAATAATTTGATCACCCAAAGTCACACTTCTGTCACTAGAGCTATTACTACCATTCACACCTTTTAATAATTTGATCACCCAAAGTCACACTTCTCTAGAGCTAAAATTCTACTATTAACATCCCCATCTATATCACCATCGCTTTGGACAACGGACCCAAAATATCTAAATCGTTCACACATTTTAATAATTTGATCACCCAAAGTCACACTTATGTTACTAGAGCTATTACTACTAAAATTACATTCCATGTATTCAGTTTTAGTTCTACTTAAANTACCCTCTCCCATAATTTTAAATTATGACACATCAACTTAATTCCTCTATAATTTGCACACTCTTGTGCATCCCCTTTATTCTTAAAAATGAGGACCAAAATACTCTTCCTCCACTCCTCAAGCATCTTTTTAGTTTTTAAAATAATATTAAAGAGTTTATTAAGCCAAGAAACTCCCAAATCTCCTAAATATTTTCACACTTCAATTGGAATATCATCATGTCCCACAGACTTTCCAACCTTGGTTTTCTTTAAAGCCTCAACTTTTTTTTACTAATGCGATAAAAATTAGGGTAAACACAAATATTTTCTTCAATATTACAAACAACTCAAAAAGAATACAAAAGATAAGCGTCTACAATTCGAGTAGTAAGCGATCTCTCCCAGTTCTTACAATTCGAGGGTATGAAATCTCTCTAAAACCCTAAAACTAAGATTCACAATCAAATCACATGCATAAAAGCCCAATCCTAAACATAACAGGCCTATTTATAGCCAACAATGATAATAATAATAATAATAAAAGACTAAATTATCCTTAGGAATACAAAAGACAAAATTGTCCTTAAGTTAGACACCAGCATAAAAAAATTCCCCCCTCCCCAAAACACCTTATTCTCAAGGTGGAAAAAAACGAGTGCTCCTCCACCACAACTGTCTATATTTCTTCATTCACTACCTAGGACATCATGCACTATGAAAACTTGTAATTTTCAATCATTGTAATGTTATCCTGGAGTAAACTTCTCATTACACTGAAAACATAACACCTTGGTTCCCTTCTCCAGAATCTACCTCTGTAAGGCACTTGAGAGTCACTCCCAGTCGGGGCCCATCATTCATGCCCCGTACAGCCTACGTCTGGACTTCCACTCTGATTGAGCTTTTGGTATCGTTGTGGTTGTAATCATTCAATATGACGCTCCATTTGTGTTGCTCCTGCTAGCCTTCTCCATCTAGTTCTTGTCCTCCACCATCTAGGCTAGCTTCATCATCCCCCTCAATTCTCGTGGTCTCAATAGTCAAAGTGTTGCCCGTATGTCCGGCTTTAAACCCTTCATGAAAATTTTCTTCAATCCTGCTTCAAAAATCCCCCATAGTCATCCCAAAATTAGTTCAAATCTCTCCATATATTTCATAACAATCTCCTCATGAGTCAAGACATAGAATTTCTCATGTAGGTATTGCTCTTGAATGACTCGAAAGAGTTCTAACAAACAATCCTTAAATTCATTCCACAAACGTATCAGATGATTATCCTCCCTCCACGCCAAACACAATCCCACCGCCATGAGCTTCTCCTCCGCATCTAACAAATTCACCGCAAAGTATCGCTACACCCGATACACCCACCCATATGANGGTGGAATAATAATGTGCAATTAAAGATAAAATATAAAAAGTTATGTTATAAAAATTGGTTTAAATATAAAAGCTTAGAGAATCGAGAAAAATATAAGGTGATCCGCAGGGAATCTAAGTGAAAAATTTGTGAAGCTAAAGTTCTGCTTTTAGAGATCTTTATAATAGATTAAATATTANTTTGGTTTAAAATATAAAATCTTAGAGATCCGTAGGAAATTTAAGTGAAAAATTTGTGAAGCTAAAGTTATGCTTTTAGAGATTTTTATAATAGATTAGATACTAGAGAGGGTGACAATTTTACTGAGTAAAGTGCATTAAATATGAAATCAAAAAGTGATTTTTTTAGAAAAAATATATTCAATATAGGTGGATAAGCTACTTTGATAAACATTTCAATGAAATTGTTGAAATACAATCGACCTTCATGACCTTAATACTTTTAATAATAATAAAATATTTTATTTTTAATGTCGCATTAGTAAAAAAAAAGTTAATGAGGCTTTAAAGAAAACTAAGGGCGGAAAATCAGTAGGACCTGATAATATACCAATTAAAGTGTAGAAATATTTAGGAGATTTAGGAGTTGCTTGGCCTACTAAACTCTTTNTTAAAAAGGGAGACAATTTTAGTATAAATTAGCCAAACAAAGAAAAAATAAAAATAAAAAATTTAACTCAGTAAATGTATTCAATATGAAAATCAAAAAGTGATTTTCTTAGAAAAATATATTCAATATAGGTGAATGAGCTACTTTGATAAACATTTCAATGAAATTTCTGAACTATAATCGACCTTCATGACCTTAATACTTTTAATAATAATAAAATATATTTTTTTTACCGTTGCATTAGTAAAAAAAAAGTTGACGAGGCTTTAAAGAAAACTAAAGGCGGAAAATCAGTAGGACCTGATAATATACCAATTAAAGTGTAGAAATATTTTGGAGATTTAGGAGTTGCTTGACTTACTAAACTCTTTAATATTATTTTAAAAACTAAAAGAATGCCGGAGGAGTAGAGGAAAAGTATTTTGGTCCTCATTTTTAAGAATAAAGGGCATGACACACGAGTGTGCAAATTATAGAGGAATTAAGTTGATGTTTCGTACTTTAAAATTATGAGATAGGGTAATTGAANATGCCTGAGGAGTAGAGGAAGAGTATTTTGGTCCTCATTTTTAAGAATAAAGGGGATGGCACAAGAGTGTGCAAATTATAGAGGAATTAAGTTGATGTTTCGTACTTTAAAATTATGAGATAGGGTAATTGAACATAGGTTAAGACTTGATACAAAAAATTCTCATAATCAGTTTAGATTTATGTCGGGCAAGTCTACTATGGAAGCTATACATTTATTGAGAGGTGATGGAGAAGTACAGAAAGAATAAAAAGGATCTACATATGAATTTTATTGATTTAGAAAAAACTTACAATAAGGTTCCAAGAGAAGTCCTTTGGAGAATTCCAGAAAAGAAAAGTGTTGATATGACTTATATTCAAGTGATTAGAGATATGTATATTAGAGTTGTGCTTGAACACAAGGAGGATTGACAGAGTATTTTCCTATTTCAGTTGGATTACATCAGGTATATGCTTCAAGCCTATATCTTTTTGCTTTAGTTGTGGATGCTCTTACTGGACATCTACAGGAGGATGAACTTTGGTGTATGCTTTTAGCTGATGATATCCTTCTTATGGATAAGATTACAAAAAGAGTTCAGGAAAAAACTTGAATTATGGAGATCTAAATTGAAGTCTAAAAGCCTTCGTTTGAGTAGAACTAAAACTGCATACATGGAATGTAACTTTAGTAGCATTAGCTCCAGTGGCAGAGTTGTAGCTATGGGTAATCAAATCATTAGAAGGAGTGAATATTTTAAAAATCTCGAGTCTATTGTTTAAAGTGACGGAGATATAGATGGGGATGTTATTAGTAGAATTCAAGTTGGTTTCTTGAAGTGGAGGAATGCATCGGGCCTGTTGTGTGATAAAAAACTATTGCCTAAACTTAAAGAAAAATTTTATAAGATGGTGGTGGTACCTGCAATGCTCTATGGCGCAGAATGTTGGTCTTCAAAAGAGAAGCATAAAACAAAGTTAAGTGTTGTTGAGATAAGAATGCTTAGGTGGATGAGTGGCTTGACACTTAAAGACAAAATGTGAAATGAATATATCCGTGATAGTGTTGTTGTAGCTCTAGTGGCGGATAAGATTAGAGAGAGTCGTCTTAGATGGTTTAGTCAAATTAAACATCGACCATCTGATGATCCGCTTAAGAGACAAGATGTTTTAGATTCGACTGATGTTATTAAAGGCAAAGGAAGACCTAAAAAGATTTGGGCATATTGTATAAAAAATGATATTGATTTATTAGAATTAAATGAAAATATGACACACAATCGGACGCAATGGAGAGAAAAGATTCATGTAACCGACCCCATTTAGTGGGATAAAGACTTGTTTTTTGTTGTTGTTGTAGCAGTGTTCTCAGCTTGGGAGTTACTTGTCTCTCGACTGGCTTGCAAAGGCTTTAAGATCAATATTAGACCTAGGGTTGTCAAAAAAACTTGTAATTATCAAACAGCTCATGTTCGGCTGATAACTCATGTTTGATCAGTTTTGCAAGTGAGCTAAGCACGAATAATTTTTTTGAGCTCAATTTATAAACGAATCGAATAAGACAAAAAATTTGTATGTTCGTGTTCGACTCATATTGACATGAAATAATTAAATAATAATATTTATTTACATCCTTTTATATAAATTTTTATATGTATTTAAAAAATATTAAATTTTATTATTTTTTTAAATAATTTGGTTAGTATAATTATAAAATATATAAGTTCAAGTATCAAATACGTAAATATGTAAATGTTCGTAAAACAACTACCAAGTTGCGAACAGAAATACTTATTCAACCGTTAGATATGTAAATACATTTATATTGGGTGGATGTATATAAATATCCCCTACATTTTGCCTGCCTATCTACTGTGCCTGTCCCGCCTACATTTTAGTCCCACATCGGTTATAGAAAATTAGTCGAGGTCAGCATATGTACAAATTTGTGAAAGATGAACTTGTTGTACCCTTGGGTTGATAAAAATTAATATGATTTTTTTAATTACTCGATCTTCAACTCGAGTAGAATCAATAAAATTTAAACGAGCCAAATATGAGCTAATTTGAATAAACGAGAGCTTAAATTGAGTTGAACACGAATATGCTATTCACGAGCTATTTTGAACATGAGTTGAACATGAATAGGCCTTGGGCTCGCTCAAGCTCAGCTTGTTTAAACCTCTAACCAGAACTAAGGCATCTTTCTTTTGGTACTTGACTCATGGTCCTTAGGTGTCATCCCAAGACCCTTTTAAGCTTCCCCTCAGCCTCAATATCTCCTGTTAGCAATGCTCCTAACTTGATTCTTTCAGTAACATCAAGGATTATCAAGAGTTTTTTCTAAGTTCAAATACTTCACATTGAAGGACACTGCTCGTATTTATTGATTATATATGGCCGCTACTAGCTTTAACAAGCAGTTGCAATTCTAAGCTCTAGAAATTGTTCTNTAGAAAGAATAAGGAGGATCTACATATGAAATTTATTGATTTAGAAAAAAACTTACAATAAGGTTCCAAGAGAAGTCCTTTGGAGAGTTCCAGAAAATAAAAGTCCAGAAATAGAAAAACCCTTATTTTCACTATCAACCAAACAAGCATTTGGAACTAAGTCCAGAAGTGAGTTCAATTTATTTTCAACTAAGGTTTTAAAAGGTTGAATTAAGAACTGGGCATTTTTTCTTAGTGGATAAGTTACAAGGTTCAAAAAAGAAAAGAAAATAATTAAAAATAATTCATATATATTTTATATGCTATTGACATATTATTTAGTTCATCGATATAAAAGCATAAACCACAAATCTCAATTTTAAATTTTAATATAAAATGAAATTTTAAAATAAGATTCGAGGTAATCGCTCACTCAAAAATCAAATATATCATAAAAATCAGAATTCAAAATGATCGTGTCCTCATTTTTATCACTTTAGAGAAGTCATCATATTCAATAATCCTATCATTCTTTAAGTGATAAAAAGTCGCCTCCGAGGCTGAGTCAAAGTCAGGGCCAACCAAGCCTTGAGGAAGATAAAAAGGCGATTGATTGATATGAATCCTAACCAATCAGACAAAAACGAGACAAATAGAAATTAGACTCAACCATTACAAGAAAGTCGACCCAATACAATAAGTTATTGGCTAGCATATCCGACATGAGTAATGATCTAGTTTCTCAAGTTCATCAACCATCTCATAGGCGCCCCCGAGGCTCCTCATCAGAGATCAAGTATTAATAATACAAAAAAGAGTCTTATAGTAATCTCTTAGGCTCTTCTCATTGAGGACTTCCTCATCGATGAGTTATAGTGAGTTACAGTGACTCACCTTCAGCTCGATAGTCTAATGTTCTCCCGATGAGAGGACTTCTTCATCAACGATCGAGGGTTGATAGTCATACTAGATGAGTCTATATGCAACGCCTAAAAGACTGAAGTGGACCAACTAATCCAAAACCAATCAAGATCAATCGAGCAACTACGCCAAACAAGCATAGCCAACCAAGCTAGTCCAACCGAGTTAATGCTAAACAATCTCAGCCGAACAAGCCAGAAGGCGATCAAGTGATAGGTTAATAATAGCGAAATATCTAGAATACCCTCTACAACTACCATTAAAGTAGGGGAAGGAATGTAAGATTACCATATTGTATTCTCCCATATAAATAGGGGGACCACTTCATGAATAAGACACGACATAATACAGTTCATTATTGTGCACTATTCTCTCTCCACACTCTCTCCTTTCTTACACTCTATTCATTGGGGTGCGATTCACAAAGAAATTGGAATTCAATGTTCCAAAAGGTGCGATGAGCGTGAATCATGCTACAAACAAGAAGAGCAGCCCATCGAGAGTAAACTCACAACAATGACAGAGGTAATATGGAGTGTACTAAAGAGTTTGTGAACCAAAGATCCAAAAGCTGAAGGAATAATCTTAGATGTCATATGAGAGGCACTGGCTCTAGGAAGAGACCACAATCAACGAGAAGAAGGATCAGCGCCCAATGACTAAAGCATCACTTTAGCCCAAGAATGAAAAAGGGACTACAAGTACTTTATAGTGTTGGTTCAACACCGATCGACAAACATCGATTCGAGCATACTAAGGCTTCAAGACAGCTAGAGAATTCCTTCTCTTGAAAAATATTTGAAGTTAAGCCCCCAGAGAGGTTCAATATCCTAACACGCATTTGAGTAGACTACATGTGTGTTGAGGATCACCAATGCGAATTAATGTCATCTTTTCTTTATTGCGTTGAGAGAGTTGACCCTCATGTGGTTCAATATATTGTCGTCGGGAGTGATTGTATGTTCACTGACTTTTAAGAGAATGTTTGTGGCAAAGTTTTCTTGTGACCAAAAGCAGCAAAAGACATCTCAGATCCTCATGTGGATTTGATAAGGACAAAACGAGAGCATTTTATTTTTCATCACCCACCTAAAGAAGGAGAAGTTAAAAGTACAGAATCTTGAACCCAAAGTAGCTTACGCCACCTTGGCTTAAGGGTTATTTGAAGGATCATTCTGGTATGCTTCAGGTCAGCAGCAACCAAAGATATTGCCTGAGTTATTGGAGATGACCAACAACCACATATCAATCGAAGAGTATAACTCTACCATCATTTCCTCTAAAGTAAAGTTTTCCACTCATCGCCCGTAGAAGAGGGTTCTTTATGGCAACAAATGAAGACAAAAGGATGACTTGCAACATTCCGCCTGTATGCATTAAGAAGACACTGTACCACCCTTAAATTGTAAAGTGAATGACATAATATACAAATAAGGGAGTCAAGCCTGATATCCTAACCAATGGCCAGCTCGATATAATGAGCCATCACTGCCTAATCATGAAATATCCAAGGTGACTTTGTTGTAGGTTTTGATGGCCGAGATAGTGTAAGCCATCCAAAATAAAGAGTACTTCAAGAGAGAGCCCGTGATGAATACCGGAACCTAGTTCTGGGACTCCAACAAACTATTGGGCCTTCCATCATGACCATGTGCACGAAAATATAGTTAAGAGAGGAGGAGAAATCTCACTTAAACCTACCAATGGTGAACCGAGGTCAAGAGAGGCAGGAAAAATGGCAAAAAATGCCTCAGAGAGGAGCAGGATAGGGTTCGGTGATGGATTGCATGGGTCAGTGACTGGAAAGGGGTGCCAAGGCTCATGATGGGGGAGAATATCTTGTGTGTGACAGAGGAGATTCGGGAGCAGCCTAGTTTGCGACAGAGAGGAAAGCTCAGGACAATAAGGTCAGCTTCACGAATGGGAAGGGGCAAGTAGATCATGCGAGAGCTTTAGGGAATTTAGATTATTTACGGCGAGAGAGAGAGAGGAAAGAGTTAAATATAATAATAATAATAATAATAATAATAATAATAATAATAATAATAATAATATTGTTATTATTTTATTATAAGATTCATTTTGTGTATTTTCTCCCAAACACGCCATCTTCATGAAATGAACATCTCCCTTAGGCAAAATCGTCGTTTCAGACGCATCGGCTCAGTATGTTTCGTCATCCGAGATCGTCTGGACAACCTCGTCGACAACTTGGTCAGAAAAACACATCAAATTTGATTTCGGTCAAAATTTTGGTTCAGACTCAATTGATCAGTATGGTGTAGATGGTTTTCATGAGAGGTTTAGAAAAGATTTGAAGTGATTTTAAGTTGGTTTGGAAGTTCACTTTGGTGGATTTTGGTCACTTAATCAATTTTGGGGTGTTGGGTTGAACTTGGGTTTGGGTTAGGCTAAGGTTGGGTTAGGGCCAAATTGATGGCCCAAAATGGTTTAGGGGAATGTCATGAAGAGTTTTCAACATAAATTGGGTGCTAATTTTGGGATTCAGGCATTCAATTTGGTGACATTTGGAGATATGACTAAATTGGGGTAAGATTGAGCATTTTGAATGTGGGTCAAAATTGAATGAAATTGAGGATTAACCAAGGTTAATTGAAGGTCCAATTTGATG
The DNA here is from genome assembly GCA_002079205.1 of Phalaenopsis hybrid cultivar. Taxonomy (NCBI): domain Eukaryota; kingdom Viridiplantae; phylum Streptophyta; class Magnoliopsida; order Asparagales; family Orchidaceae; genus Phalaenopsis; species Phalaenopsis hybrid cultivar. Next base: position 25,949 of record JXCR01146701.1, read on the forward strand.
TATAGGATTGTTAGGAAGAATTTAGGATTCAAATTGGCGCAATTGAGTAGATCAGCTTCAGACGAACACCTAAGGTCAGCCTTAAAGTCAAGCTATCCTATGGAAACTCATCTTGAGCTCCCCTATATTGACCCCACCTATTAAGTGCTAGAGGTTAGGACCAGTATATGGAACTTCAAGCTGAGAAAGAAAAATTTTAGTGTTTCTAATGGTGAGGGTTCATTTTCTAATTTTCTAGGAATAGTCAACAGGAAATCCAATGGCTAGACCCTAGGCTACTAAGGAGGAAAAAACTAAACCTTAACCAAAAGTGATGTCAACACTACTTTTCCAAAATAAAATTGATCTATATTTATTAAATTAAATCTAAATATATTTTTCAAAATAATTGATATTCTTGACCAACATTTTCTGGCAACTTCGATAAGAATTAGTTCTTCTCTCCTTCAATGACTAGATGATTTTACTGTCATAAATCGGTAAAGTGCCCATGCCCTTCATGGACCAAGTTATCATTCTTCCGTTGGCATACCTCACTCATTTCTATCTTGAGCAGGCATAGTCAGCTTCTTTTGGATTCTGCAGCCACTGTTCAGACACCCCTAAACAGAGAGGTTTCGGGATCCTTCTGCCTCTTGAGATTGAGGCGGATCCACAATAGGTGTTAGCTTAGGAGCAGATCTGTTGAGGCGAGTTCGGTGCAAAGTACATCCTTCCTCATTGGTTTGAATTGTGTCCTTTGCTTTTCCTTCTTATTTCTTGTGGCTAATTTGGTGTTAACAAACTATGCCAATTTCTACTTTTGAGGCCTTTCTCTTATAATAACGAACGAGCTAAATCCTGATATTATTTTAAAAAAATAAGATAAATATGACGTGTTTAGAAAATGTTTGTTCCACAAGTTCTTTTGTTTCCATCCTCGTTACAATGGAAGGAAGCATAGGACGATACTCACATTTTGAATCCCATATACATATGTTGTTTGCACCAAAGTTAATTTTCTTCTTCACTGTAAGGATGGACTTGGCTGCCAACAAGGGAAAAATTCTCTGATGGAGCATTCATTCATTTCAGACAAGGGTTTGACAGTAACGACATCAAGTTTGGAGATGTTACCGTCACCATGTTGAAAACTAGGACGCATGAGACCCGAGAGTGGAGTTCAACCTAAGGTCAACCTAGGAGTTCTCGCTCATGAAGAGGGTAGTATTTGAGAAGAACTATGCTTCTTTTACAAAGCTAGTTAGAGCCGTGGGAAATCCCCCAGGACAGTTGTCCCTACCCTCGCGGGTTTAGTTTTCACTGCACCTGTCACCATTCCAGACTAGCTCAAAGGAAAGTAAGTTCAAGTGATTGATGAGTTTATTGTCGTGGAGGGTTCAAATTTCCCTATAGCACATTCTATGTTTGAAATAGGATCTAGCTTGAGGCCCGCACCTCTGACATGAGCATAGAGGAGGGACAAGAACAAGAGTGTTGCTAAGATGAAAAGGATGAAATTTATTGATGATGTTGTCTCTGTAGAAGTTATAGAGGATGCGTTTGTATTACCTAAGACTTCACTATTATTGGGAGGAAGCATGTTCCACCTGGGTTCTGCTGTCGATGATTAAGAAGATGTCAGGAAGATCGCACTGCACTATTTCAACCTTACCACTTTGAGGGTCAAAGGGAGAAGAAAACCAAGGCTACACAAATGGCTCCATTACAAACTATAATCGAGAAGCTGATAGTAAAGGAAACTTTTTTAGTCAATGGGATTCTCAGAAGGATGGGACGAATACCTGCTAAAGTCTGCCTTGGACTGAGGCTAGTTCCGTATGAGAAACCCCATTTGCTGAGAAGAGAATCAAGGAATGATGATGGATCGTCTACCTAGTGTCTTGTCCACATGAATGGGCTCACACCCCTCATTGATGTGTTTGTAGTATCAACAGGACATTCACCTCTAAGATATTGACACTAAAAGAAATGGTGTGGTGACCCAAGATCACCGAGCTGATAACAGCCAGTAGAAGCGAGGTCAGAAGTTTTTAGGAGGGTCTCAAGTATCAGGAGATCATTGTTACCTCAGAAGAGAAGATTCAACCACCACTTGTGGATCTCAAGACCATTAAAGAAAGTTCTATTGGAGCAACATTAGAGAAGTTGAGGATAGATTTCAAGCAGTTTTCTAAAGAATGGAAAGATAAGTCCGACGAAGATGAAGAGGAAGATTTGACTGATTACATGGAAGAGGAGTATATTGAAATAAATGTGGTCGAGATTCGAACATTGCTATCTCTAAGAGAGGCCCAAACACTCATAGAGGGGGATGACCTAGAGACATTACAGAGACTCCTTCAACAGAGAGATGAGATGATCGATCACATGAAGAAGAGGATGGAAGAGATGATGGCCACCATAGCCACACTTCAAAGCCAGCCTCAACCATCAAAGGAACAGCTCACAAAATTCATCTAGATCATGGAAGGAAGGAAGGAAATCACCTCTGCAAATAGAAAAGAATAACCTAAGAAAGATATTGTCCAAAATTTAATACCAGAAAAGGATCTCAAGCTAGTAGTTGAACAATAGGTGCAAGATGCCTTAGCCCAATCTGAGGCAGGAGCATTGATTTTGAGGGGTAGAGCTTATCCTAAAGAGTTTGAAGTCATCCAATACCTTAAATTATTTGTACCACCTCTGCTCAAGACTTTTCACAGGACAAGAAATTCTCAGTAGCACATTGTCGACTTCTGTGCGAGTTGTTGCAGTGCGGGGGGCAGTAAAGCCTTGTTGTTCTGCCAGTTTGTTAGCAGCCTCTATGGAGTTGCCTTCGAATGGTATGTAGAGCTTCCAAATGGTTCAATTAAAACCTTTGAAGAATTAGAAAACCTATTTGTCAATAGGATTGTTGGGGCTCAACATCACATCACCGTCGGTGATCTTATTGTCGAGAGACATCAACCAGATGAGACATTGGTGGACTATATTTTATGATGGAGAAACCTCAACATGAAATGTGAACGATAGCTCCAAGAACAACATGAAATTGGAATCCTATTGAAGAGTGTCCATGGCTTGACCATTAAGACTTTCAAGAAATTGCTTAGCAAGGCCGCCAGTCTTCAAGAGGAAGTGAAACAACTCAGTTTCCTAGATAAGAGTGATAAGCAAAAACTAGTGAAGGCCTTCAAGAAGAAATCTAGTACTTTCACGGTGGTGGATAAGGGTAAACATCTGATAAAGATTCAGACATAACAATCACGGTAGAGTCACCAGGCACCACAACAACACAATTAGAAACCATCTTAGTAGAGAAATTATGTGACCGAAAGGAAACACACCTTGTCAGAGCTTCCCAACAAAGTTTACTATTTCAAGATGAAGCAGTGGGCAAGATGTTGTGCAACCTAATGAAGAGATCCAATTTCCAGTTGCCATAGCTCAAAAAGCCAGAGGAAGTAGATAAGAAAGATCATCTGTTGTACTGCTCCTGCATAAAATAGAAGACTTCTTCACTTTCAAGAATTAGCTCGAGGTCAACCTCAACAGAGGGAACATAACGATCCTGAAAGAGTACATGAAAGAACTTGAAACTGTTAATTTCAATTCGATCGATCCTATTATTCTGATCAACGATGGATGAAGTACAACATGGGCAAAGTCCTCAAAGAAAATGCTACAACAGATTCAAACAACTTTGGTGTATGCTTTGATTCAGAGTTCAAGACCTTCTCAGATACCACTATCAATTGCAGTTGAATAACCATATCAAGAGGAGAAGACAGAGAAGACCACAAAGGAAAAGGCTACTGAAGACCTGAAGATTAGACTAGGGACTGATTCTTCTAGGATGGCAGTTTCTGACTTGGGGGAGAAATTCCTCAAACCTTTGACTCTGTAAGATTATTTTTTTTTCCCGTGGGGTACTATAATGAGAAAATTTTTGATGTTAGCTACGTTTTGACTATTTCTATCCGTAAAATAACTAATGAAAACCAACCTAATATGGATCTTGATTTTGATTTTAATAGTGATTCTCAAATCGTAAAAACCCTCAGCAATCGCGATAAAGAGGAGGGTATCAATGGGGACGGTTGCGATAGCACGTACTCCTTTGTGAACTCTTGGTCCACCTATCAAAATTAAAATTAAAGCCTCAGACTCCGAGTAGACTCCAAAAGAGCCAGTTATTCCAGCTTAAGAGGAAAAACCTGCAAGTTAAATGCAAAATTTGGAAGAGATAACAGAGATCAACTTAAGAGGAGAAAAATTTTTACCTCTGAGAATGGGTCTGAAAGACAACACAAAGTAGGCGGATACTCCAGGAGAGTCGACTGATACACCAAAATAATGTAGTATTTTAATCATACATTTTATGCTTATTTTTTTTATGATATTGCACTTTAAAGAAGGGTATTTTCATGTTTTTGTTGTGGGTATATCAATTTTATGCATTTGGAGCAGCAATAGCAAAAAGGACAAAATTTGCAGCCAAAATAGCAAATTTTGTGAATCTGGCGCCTAAAGCGCCATATTGGCGCATGAAGTGTCATTTTACACAGAGTTGGTGCCTGAAGCTCCAGATTGATGCCTGAAACGCCATTTATAGAGAGTTGGCACCTAAAGTATCAGATTGGTGCCTAAAGCACCATTTTATAAAGAGTTGGAGCCTGAAGTGCTAGATTTGGCACCTAAAGTGCCAGAACCCAAAACATTGCAGACTTAAGCAACTTGGTGGTTGAAGCGCCAGAATCAATGCCTAAGGCACCATAGATGACTTTTTATAAATTAAGGTGGTTCAAAATGAATTTTTCATGAATTTTGAATGTTCTACATGTTTGAAACACCCCATGGAGTGATTCAATGCATCTAGACACTTTGTAAGATTCTTTGATGAAGGGATTTGTCTCTTGAATCAATATACATGTCTTTTAGAATTCAAAAGGTTTGACTTTTGGATATTAAATTGGAGGGAATTTTGAATTCTTTTTGGAGGGAGAGGACCTNATATATTAGCAATAAATTTGAAGAATATAACATGCCAATCACCACAATGAATTATTAAAATATAATAGAAAAAAAATACATTTCTATTATTACAAAATCTTGCCAAATGGACTGCCCAATATAAAGTATAAAGTACCTGTAAGATCTAACATTAAGCTTATAGTTTAAACGAGTGAAAAAAAACTTATGTTTGTAGCTTTCAAGATGTAAGATTATCTTATGGTTGTATAACCCATAGAAAATAATAATAAAAATCATCACGGACAGGAATGTCAAAGCATCTACGCATGGGTGCCCGCAATTTGGGAAGAATTTGAGGCATTAGAGCCTAACCTCACCAAGGTGAGCACCCAACTCGACTTTGAAAAAACTGGTTTTCCCATTAAAAAACTAAAAAGGAATGAGATACTTATGATGCACACATATAGAGAAAAAAAAAAGGGAAAGTAGGCAAAAGAGCAAACCTTTTCTTGCAACATTCTCTTTAACAACAAAAAAACCGTTATGCTTTAAGCCAACCTGTAGCAATTAGCAATTAAAAGTCAACAAAAGTAAAGGACATATGTCAAGCATGGAAGCATGAAAGGGGCTCATACATATCAGAATAAAGTTGAAGGAAAGTTATGTTGGAGGTAACTCTTTAAATCATTTTGCAGCAATTAAAAGTTGTCAAAGTAAAGAACATATATCAAGCATGAAAACTCAAAAGTATCTCATCGAAAGAATGTTATGTTTGGAGGTAGTGCTAATACATAGGAACCCATTTTTACTACAATGAGACTTCTAAGGGAGGAAGAGGAGAAGAGAGACCGTTAAAACTAATTGATTAAGCTTACATGAAGAATGATTTGAAATTCCTAAAGTCAATAGAATATGGTTGTGTTTTTGGTAGTCTCAATCTCAAAGGGAAAGTAGCATCCAACTCAAATATGAGTTGAGAAGTATTAGTGGTGAATTATCCAATCATAATCAATCAATAAAATAAAAAGGAAAAAAAATACTTTTAAAAAAAGTAAATACAATTCTAACTCCAATGGATCTAAGGATCAATTCTTTTACTGATCTTCACTATTTGTAATAACACCTTAGATGATTTCACTAGTCAAAATTGTTTCGATACAATGAAAAGTCGGGTTTTAAATCATCTAGAAAATTTCTAGATAGTTCATATTATCTATTAAAAAGAGTTATTTCAATATTTTGAATATAATCTATTATGGCATGGATGCACAAAGCTCAAAATTAGGTCTTTCAAATCCTTTTATAATGTCATAAAAAATAACAAATTATTTGTTTTTCTTCGCATAATGGATTAAGGCGAACTAATGCATAATATTCTTGTTGAAATTTTGGGATCAAGTAGCATTAATTACCAATCCTATTGATTCTTAGTTGAAATTGATTTTTGTTCATAAGATCTTGAAACACTAATTCATTATCCTCTCTTTATAATGAATTTACCTAACCTAACACATGAGACCTTTTGTGTGCTTATGGGATTAATTCTAATAATAGGAGGTGTGGGAGTAATAAATGTGAATCTCAATGATATTGTGAAAAGATCCGACTTCAAAACGGCACGCTTTTTCACAAAAATTAGTGTACAACAACAACAACAACAAAGCTTTAATCCCACTACATGAGGTCGGCTACATGAATCTTTTTTCTCCATTGCGTCCTATTTAGTGTAATATTTTCATTTAGTTCTAGTGAATTAATATCATTTTTTATACAATAAGCCTGAGTCTTCTTAGGTCTACCTCTGCCTTTCTTAACACAATTCGAATCTAAAACATCTACTCTCCTAATCGGATCATCAAATGGTCGACGTTTAATGTGACCTAACCATCTAAGACGACTTTCTCTAATTTTGTCTGTCACAGGAGCTACACCAACCCTATCACGTCTGAGACGACTTTCTCTAATTTTGTCCGTCACAGGAGCTACACCAACCCTATCACGAATATATTCACGACTTTCTCTAATTTTGTCTGTCACAGGAGCTACACCAACCCTATCACGAATATATTCATTAATGTGACCAAACCATCTAAGAAGACTTTCTCTAATTTTGTCCGTCACAGGACCAACCCTATCACGAATATATTCATTTTGCATTTTGTCTCTTAGTGTAAAGCCACTCATCTACCTAATCATTCTCATCTCGGCAACACTTAACTTATTTTTATGCTTCTCTTTTAAAGGCCAACATTCAGCACCATAGAGCATTGCAGGTCTTACCACCGTCTTATAAACTAAGCGGTACTTTTCTATCACACAAAAGGCCCGAAGCATTCCTCCACTTCAACCAGCCAACTTGAATTCTACTATTAACATCCTCATCTATATCACCATCGCTTTGAACAACAAACTCAAGATATCTAAATTGTTCACACCATTTAATAATTTGATCACCCAAAGTCACACTTCTGTCACTAGAGCTACTACTACNGATTTCTTCCTCATTACACTTCCAAGAGAGAATTGAGAGTGCTTATAAAGAGGGAAAGTGTTTGAAGAGAACTTCAAGGGATTTGCTTGGGAAGGATTGTGAGATAAGTTGTGTCTTTTATTTCTTTATTTTGTAAACTTGTTTTTATATATGAAATCTTTGTTTTGTCGCATCCTTCCTATGAATTCTGAGTATTCTTCTTTATCCTTCTCCCTACTTTGAGATATGATTTTGTCAATAATTGATTTAATTTTATACGGTTTTAAATGTCAAAAAATTGTGATGATTTGAACTCTGATCTTCATTTATTTTTCGATCTGACCAATTAAAATGTTAAAATATGTTTAGAAACACATGCTCCAAAAGTGCTATGATTTCTACACATGGGGAGAGCCACATTCAATTTCATGGGTGAGGATGTTATCCATGAGGATGAATGCAAATAAATAAAGAAATATACTTTGTTGGATGCAAAATTGGAGATTTTAAGGTGATAGATTAAAATCCCCAAGTTGGTCCAATTCATTGGAAACTAATGAGAGATTGTTAACCTTCAAGAGAGGGAGTAGTGGGAACTCTGGGGTGAGAGCAGACATCCTCCCAACCTAATGTTGGTGATATATTTTTTTTGGGGGGAGTTGCCCTTAAGAAGTTGTCTGTCAACAGAATCGAAATCCCGTCGCCCGCTTCAGAAGGACGTTTTAATTTACATATATATAGTTTTAGAAAAATATGATAACAAATTGACCCCATATTTTTCATAGTTGTACCTCAAATCTTGTATCTATCCTGAAGGATAAACACAAGACTTGAGGATGAGGCTCGATAAAAAAAACTAAGGAAAGTATGACGTCTGTTTGGTCTGCGAAACCTTTGTATTTTCCCACAAGTTCCTAGCATTGTACTTCAAATCCTATATCTATCCCGAAGGATAAACACAAGACTTGAGGATGAGGCTCGATCAAATAGGATCCTGTATCTATCCCAAAGGATAAACACAAGACTTGAGGATGAGGCTCGATCAAATAAACTCCTATATCTATCCCGAAGGATAAACACAAGACTTGAGGATGAGGCTCGATCAAATAAACTAAGATATATGACGTTCGTTTGGTCTGCAAAACCTTTGTATTTGCCGACAAGTTCCCCTATTTAATATGAAGAATTAAATATGGTTTATTTTAAGCTGGGTTCGGATATGCTTCCTATAAGGGCAAGAACCTATAGTTAATTACATCTTAAATGACCAAAGTCACCTAAGAAAACTCTCGATAAAAACCAGGAAATATTATCTTCAAAGAGTTTCAAAAGGTAGGACTTTTCACTGAGATCGGACAAAGAGGTGTGAAAGGGGATTGTCTCAAAATTGGAACATTCTATTGAGTCTAGCAGAGGAAGAACTAGGGGATGCCATAGATCCAGAGGAGAACCTTGGTGACTTCCGAAGTTATCCTAATGTTTGGCATAAATTTAAAGGAGAAAAAATTAAGTGTTTCATCTGCTAATTTTATTTATTATGGCTTACATTCGTTTGAAACAATCACACGAATAGCCTGGAAAATGTGAGGATTTAGGTCGTGATAAACGACAACCTCAGAATCCTAAGACGAGTTAGGGCTTATATTGTATAGCAGGGCTCTACAAAGGTCTAAAGATAAGGTAATGATTTACGTTGCATAATCAAGAAACCTCGAAGTCCTATGGCTTTGTTGTTTTAAGTATAAGGAAGGAAGATTGGTTTAGTTGGGGAAGACAGGTTTTGCTGTTGAAGATGGTCGTGCTGCTAAGGAAGATTGGTTTAGCTGGGGAAGACAGGTTTTGCTGTTGAAGATGGCCGTGCTGCCCACGAATGAAGATTGGTTTAGCTGGTGAAGATAGGTTTTGCTGTTGAAGATGGTCGTGCTGCCCACCAAAATTGGTTTAGCTGGTGAAGATAGGTTTTGCTGTTGAAGATGGTCGTGCTGCCCACCAAGCTAAAAGCTCCTCACTGTGACGAGTTTGAGTTTTATAACGTGTCAAATTATGATGTCAAATTAGGTGGCCCTATGGATGAAGTTCTTTAAATTTTATGGAGGCATGTAAGAGTTGATTAGAGCGACACCGGTTAGGATCCTACAGTTCCCTCGTTCCAGCATCACTATTTTCTAGTGGATTCACTTAGTCCAAATGAACTTACTAAACTCAACTTAATGAGTTCCATAATTTCATTTAGCCTTGGGAAGCCTCGTTAGCAACCGTAGGTTACCTCCTCCGAGGGGTTCCCGATCTTCCAATAAGGACATTTTAATTTAGCGGAAAACCTCGTTAGCAACCGTAGGTTACCTCCTCCGAGGGTTCCCGATCTTCCAATAGAGAGGGAAGCCTCGTTAGCAATCATAGGTTACCTCCTCCGAGGAATTCCCGATCATCCTATAGAGATAGAAGCCTCGTTAGCAACCGTAGGTTACCTCCTCCTAGGGGTTCCCGATCTTCCAATGGAGACATTTTATGTCCAAATGAATTTACTAAACTCAACTTAATGAGTTCCATAATTTCATTTAGACCGTGGGAAGCCTGTTAAACCGTAGGTTACCTCCTCCGAGGGGTTCCCGATCTTCCAATAGAGACATATTAATTTAGTTATCGTAGGTTACCTCCTCCGAGGGGTTCCCGATCTTCCAATAGAGACCTTTTAATTTAGTTGAAGTGTAGGTTACCTCCTCTGAGGGATTCCCGATCATCCGATAGAGACGTCTTAATTTGGTTGAAGTACTAAACTCAACTTAATGAGTTCCATAATTTCATGGATTCACTTAGTCCAAATGAATTTACTAAACTCAACTTAATGAGTTCCATACTTTCATTTAGCCTTGGGAAGCCTCGTTAGCAACCGTAGGTTACCTCCTCCGAGGGGTTCCCGATCTTCCAATAAGGACATTTTAATTTAGCGGAAAACCTCGTTAGCAACCGTAGGTTACCTCCTCCGAGGGTTCCCGATCTTCCAATAGAGAATTAATTTAGTTGAAGTTGTATTTTGTGTGATGTTTGTGATTAAATTTTGGATACCGTGGGAAGCCTCGTTAGCAACCGTAGGTTACCTCCTCCGAGGGATTCCCGATCTCCGATAGAGACGTCTTAATTTTGTTGAAGTTGTAGTTTTCTGTGTTGTTTGTGATTAAATTTTAAGTTGTTTTATATTTTGAATGTTGTGGAGGTGGATTTTTTTCTTGATTGATTTTAAATTTGATTTTGGTTTTAGTTTTGTGGATATCCTAGCAGCTTTAGTTTTCATGCAATGTGACATTGTTGTTTAGCATGCAAGTTTTTGTTAACATGAAAAACACAATATGAAAGTACAAGAAAGACAATGCTAAAACTCTAAAAACATACCTGACAAGTCTTCTCGTTCCACCACCTAAAACTCAAAGTGCATGTCAGGACATTTTATATGAAGCAGGAAAGTAAACTTTTTGTGACCTACTTAACCCTAGGTCATATCTTGGTGGGTCCTCATTAATTTGATTAAGGATGATACTTATTAAACAAAACATGTTAAGTTTAGTAGACATCCGAGGTATCCAACAGATCTGTGCTACTCTCTTACTGTCTGGTGAAAAATCTCGAGTTCTTTTAAACTTATAATATTGCTTAATAATTCATCCTGTAAATACCCTTAATGCTTAGTGAACATTGCTGTCTCAATTATACTTAAGAATATGGTAATTATCACTTGTAATTATATTTAAGAATTATGTGGGTGGAGACCCTTAAAGAGGCAAGTTTAAGAAACTTAGCCAAATTTTGATTTGGGCTTGTAGTGTTTGAAAGATATTTTAAATTTTAATGATGTTTACTTTTCTAATCTTTATTTAAATGAAAGTTGATCTAGCCTAGGTCACTACTAAGCCCTTAAGATTTTGGTGAATGTCTTGGTCATTATTAAATGAAATTGACTTGCAAGTGATGATGATGATTCAAGTTTTTGTTTTGAAATTCATTTGAACATCAAATAGGGGTATCAAGTTAGTGAGTTATTGACACCCAAAATCATACCCCTAAGTCTAAGATCATTTAATTGATTGGACTCCGAAACTTATGTAAATTAAAGAAATTACAAATTTATTCTTTTTAATTAGGACAAGTGAGGTTGGATTCTACTAATTAAACCCTTGTGTTTAAAACATCCAAATATGTTAATTAGAGTCAAAGACTACCCATTTCCCTCTTTGGAATTAGGACTAAATTTTAATTAAGACTGAATTTTCAAAATTACACATTTTCCCATAAGGCTCTATCACTTCATAATTTATCAAATTTAATCCAAATGACTTTGCAATTTTTACCTTACTTCACTAAAGGGTCAATTGAGACATCAGAGGAGAAAATGTGATTTTTCAAAATTTAATTTAATTTATATAAATAGTTCTAATGCAAAAATAGGATTTTTCAAAAAAAAATTTTTAATTGACCAAGGTAAGACCTAATCCCATGACATTTTGACTGAAGTTATGCCTAGACTAGAGAAGCCTACAGACCAAATTTCATGATTTTGGGAGTTTTATTTGAATTATTAGAAATATTTTAAGTTCTGGAGTGTTTATTAATTATAAAATATTTTAAATGTGAAAAATTAAGTTTTATATTATTATTAAATCTCTCTGATATCAAGGGATATAGAGAAACAATTTTTTTATCTTTATGTTTTTTCTTTGAATTATTAGAATTATGTTAGTGAAAATCCATTTTTTAGCCTTTAAAAACTATTTTAAGCTTCAAAATTCAATATCTTTATTTAAAAAATTAGGAAAAATATTCCAACTATTTCTAAGTCCTTAGAAGACAATTTAGAACATTTTTATGAATTTTATTATTTTTGTGATTTTTATCATTTTTTAATTATTTAAATTTTAAAAATAGGCTAAAAATGAAGTTTTTATTTTTATTTGAGATTTATTTTTATAAAATTCCTCTAATCACAGAAAACTCTAAAAACCAAGTTTAACAATTTTTCAAGTTATATTTTAATTATTAAAAATTATTTTAGTGTTAAAAATGTTAATTAGCTTGAAAAATCAAATTGGGATATTAAATGAACTTCAAATGTTTTGAAATTTTTTTGGGGAGTTCTCTGGAGTTTAGATTTTAGTGGAGACCAAAAATTAAGTCATTTAGATGTTTGTGTTACCCAAAATTAATTTTCTTTATGTTTTAGGGTTGGTGGAAATTAGGTGTATTCTTAATGACTTAACTCATGAAATTTTTCCCAAAGGATCCTCTAGTCAGGGTGAACCTTCTAAAATTTTCTTAGAATTTTATAATCAACATGCTAATTATCATGATTAATTTATGCAAATAATAGAAATAAATTTGAAAAATATGGATCTCTATCTAGGGACCTCCTCTGACTTTGAAAGAATCAAAAGATATCCCCGAAGACAGAGGCAACAATATGCTAAAATTTCAATCTATGGAGATATGCTTATATCCATGGAGAATCAAAACATTCAAATCAGTTTTTAATTAATTAAAAATAAAATATACATCAAATGGATTTAAAGTTATTTCCTCCTCTATTCACTGAGCAAGACAGTATTTTTATTTTATTTTTGTGATTTTTCTACACCAAGATATGAATTTTTGATGTTTTAAGGAATTAAATAAATCCTAAAATGTTTTATTTTCCTACTTAACCACGTCAACCTCGGCAGCGTAGAATGGCCCGTGCATTCTCCTCTATTTGGCAAGCATTATTTAGTTTGGCGGCGCATTCACGAACCGTAGTGTCGTTCGACCGCATTAGAGCCGTTTATTCAGTACACATGTGATCCGACGGTCCATGGTCTTCGTCCCTGTCTGGTTTAACTGTAGGTTTTCTAACACTAATTTCTTCCTAGATTCTCAATGAAATTACATGAAATTTATTTCTAAACATTCATCTAACCTAGACGAGCACATCGATACGGTTGATCAAGCATATATTATAAGTTTGCTTCAAAATGTCCCAAACTGAGCTTGAATTTTGTGAGAAATGGTTTATACCTCTATCCAAGAGGTTTATCCTTAATTGGTTGTTTGTGGAAGATTCATTGGGGCCCGACGAGCCTCCTGGATGCACCAATTTGATCCTATCTTGGGTCTGGTTCAGAGCTCCTCTAATAGGTGGTGCAGCTTTGGTCTAGAGCTAGGTTAGAGTGACTCTGGGATGGGGATTTAATGGGAGAACTTCCTCTTTTAGTTTGGCGAAGCTTAAAGAACAATCAATTTGGAGATTGATTGAGTTTCAGGAGTGTCCTGTTTTTGGGCTTGAAAATGAGCTATAAAATTGAGCTCATAGAGTGGGGATTAGAGCTGGAAATTGGTGGAGCTAAGGTTAGGGATGCTGGAAGAATGATTTAGAATGAAATGGGCAGGTTTTGATAAGGTTGATTTTATCTCTCCTCTTGGCCGTGGGGGATGGTTGCTTAAGTAGCCATGGCCCTGGCCACTCTCAGGGCATGTTAAGGGTTAAGATTAGTTGTCTTGGTGAGGAGTGGAAGATCCCAAGTGACCAATGAAAATGGGACACATCAGCAAGGTTTAATTTAATTTTAAATCAATTTGGGTGCTATCAGCCTGGTGTTTTTTGACTATTAGGCCTACCAACAAGGACAGGGGAGCTAGGCCTGAGGTCAGGTGATGTAGGTGAGTCAGCGAGATGATTCTATGGGCTTAGGGAATTTCTTGGATAAGGCAATATATGCTTTAGTCAAATATAGAAGGAGATCCCCCAATTTGGGGATCCGTTTGTCCATAACTCAATTAGGTTGGATTAGGTGGGTTTGGGTCAGTCTTAGGGGTCCTAATTTTGGATGAGGTGGAGTCAGTTTGATCACATTTGATCCAAGTTGGTCACATTGGGTCATGGGTCCAATGTGGGTCCAAATAACCAAAACTTGGGTTTGTACTAGGTTAACCATTTCAATTGGTCCAATTGATTGATCAAAATTGTGTAGATGATTGTAATGAAGATTTTTGGTGAAGGGTTGAAGTGATTTTGAGTTCAATTGGAGGGTCAATTTGAAGGATTTTTGAAATTTGGTTAATTTGGGCATGTTGGGCTAGACTTGGGTCTAGTTTCGGCTAGCCTTTGGCTAAGTCCAAATTGAATGGTCCAAATGATCAAGGGAGATTTTATGAAGATTTTTTATGAAGGAATAGAGTAGAAATTTTGGGGCTAAAGCCATCAATTTGGTGAGATTTAGGGATATGGCCAATTTGGCTCAAATTTGGGCTTTTTTGGATTTAAGTTGAAATCAAATAAAATTGACGACTCACCAAGGCCAATTGAAGGTTAAATTTGATGTGTAGGAATGTTATGAAGATTTGTCAACACAATTTGTGGCAAATGGAGTAGGCCATGGGTTCAATTTGGTGGAACCAAGTCATAGAGCAAATTGGGGTTTTGATTTAGATCAAAATTGGGTTTAAATCATGTACCAATTGGGCTTAGATTTGGTCTAGATTGGTCATATCAAGGGTGAAATTGAGTTTAGAATTGAAATTGGGGAAAATTGAAACCAATTGGATAGACATTTGAGGTAGATTTGGGAAAAATGGGCCTTTAAAGGGCAATTTGAGAGTTTTGGTCAAAGATGGTCAAAGTGGCAAAATTAGGTCATGTGGTAGTTAAGCAAAATGAAATTGGGAATATTTGAAAGGTTTTTAAAATTTTTGGGAATTTTTGGAATTTTTAGAATTTTTGGCTAAGGAGGTGTATTTTGGTAATTTGGGGGAGTTTTAGGGGTAAAAGGCTAAGTTGGGTATCTTGGTAGAGTTAAGGTACCAACCACCATCAATAAGCCATGGACCAATGAAAATCCCATTTTGGGTCCTCTATGTATTGGTCTTAGCTAGGCCCTAGCCTAGGGCTAGTGAGTTTAGGGGACCACCTACATGATTTTCCCAAAAGTATCAAGGGACCTAAGCCTACAAGCTTAGGTCTAGGACTGTGAGTGATTGTGAGTACAGGTGAGTACCTTAAGACCTAGACCAACACCTAGGGTCAACCCTAAGGTCCAGCAATCCTAAGGGTGACTCATCTTTAGTTCCCCCATAATGACCCCACCTACTAAGTTCTAGAGGTTAGGACCCATATGTGGAATTTCAAGTTGAGTAAAGAAGAGTATAGAATTTCTAATGGCGAGGGTTCCTTTTCTAATTTTTTAAAAATAGTCAATAGGAAATTCTTATGGCTAGACCTTAGGCTACTAAAGAGGAAAAACTAAACCTCAACCACAAAATTTGGGACCAAACTCTGAATTAGTTAATGTTCTTTATGCACTAGAATGAGGAGAAAGAATCAAAATGCTCCTATTCAACAAAATACATACATACATACATACATACATACATACATACATATATATATATAT
>JXCR01146701.1:44201-57938 GCA_002079205.1 Phalaenopsis hybrid cultivar
TAAATATATATATATATATGATTTTAATTTCTTCACAATCCATATACTCACTGTAAAGGGGAAGGATGCTTTCTTAAATTTAAACTCTTCATCATAGAAACTTTGTTTAGTTTATAGAACTTTACTTTTTATGTTTAGCAATTAGTTTAATTAACTTAGTTCTTTTAATTACATTTTATTTAGTATTCACTTAATTATTATAGATTTGAATTTTGTACTTACATTTTGAAGTTTGAATTGTGTTTTACATTATAACCATAAGAATTTATTCATAAGCATTTCCACATTCCCTGTGGATCGATATCTAGGACTTTAATAGAGCCTTTTATTACTTGAGTGATATGTATACTTGCATTATTATTACGAATTTGTCAGTTTAAATATTTTAAAAGAGAACTATTTTTACTAAAGTTATTTTTATTTGTATTTGAATTGCGTATTTATTAATAGTACTACCATGTGTATTTAGTAAAATTGAAAAATATTTGCAAAAACATTGCATAACAAATCCGCCCTCATCATGTTTTTGGCATTATTGATGGGGAATTAACGGAAAGTATTGATAAAAAAATTTTGTAATTTAGAATGTTTTATTTGAACTGAATAATTGTTTGTAGTTTAATTTGAATATTTTCATATTTTAGTGTGTTTGCTTATTTTTAATTGCTTATTATATTGTTGATGTGTAGTTTAAGATTTGAAAATTTAGTACCTTATTATTCGGAATTAGAAAGAATAATTAAAAAAATTTGCTTGAGTATACAAAACCGTGTTGTTATCCTAGTGAAATGGCTTGCAACTCAAGTAATTCTGGAAATGAACATCATCAGAGAGATTTAAGAGATTATGTTAATCCTACAACAGATGAAATTCACTTGAGTGTACAAAACTCTGCAGTAGCTACCAATTCATTTGAGCTTAAACCTGCTATTATCCAAATGATACAAAATAATCAATTTGGGGGAACACCAACTGAAGATCCTAACTTATACCTTGCTAGTTTTTTAGAATTGTGTCTACATTTAAATATGATGGAGTGTCGAATGATACCGCCTGACTTAGACTTTTTCTTTTTTCATTAAGGGATAAAGCTATGATGTGGTTGAACTCGTTAACACCTGGATCTATCAGAACTTGGAGAGACTTATCACAAAAAAATTTATCTAAATATTTCCCACCTTAAAAAATTGCTAAGCTTAGGAATGATATTACATCTTTTTATCATTTTGAAGGGGAATTAATTTATGTAGTTTGAGAAAGATTTAAAGATCTCCTTAGGAAGTGTCCACACCATGCATTGCCATATTGGCTAATAATTCAAACTTTTTATAATGGATTGGTTGGATCTCTTAGATCAATAATTGATGCTACTGCTAGTGGATCATTAATGTCAAAACCATTTGATGAAGCATATTCTTTAATTGAAGAGATGGCTACTAAAAATTTTTAATGGCCATATGAAAGGGAAAATCCAAAAAGAGTAGCTAGTTTTTATCATTCTGAAGAAATATCTATATTGGCTGCCCAAATAGCTGCTATATCGCATAAGATATATCAATATGGATTGATTTATTCTTAGAAAGCACATATGCTTGAGGAAAACTCATTGAGATAAATTATAGAAACCCAATCTTCTTATGAGACTTTAAATGCAATAAATAATCATTATAAAAATCCTTATGCCAATTATTATAATGATGGTTGGAAAAATCATCCAAATTTCAATTGGAGTAACAATAACTCTAATGTTGCTAATCCACAATGGGGAAACAATGCAGTGAACCCATTGAGAAACTCTAAAAATCAAGGAAATCCAACTTATAAATTTTATTACCCTCCAAGCTTTAATAGTAATTGTCAAAGTAAGGAGAAGAAATTGTCAATGGAAGAATTAATATTAAAAATGTGAAGTCAATTACAAAGTTAAGGAACTGCAATTAGAAACATGAAAAATCAGTTAGGATGTATTGCTAATACACTTAGCATTATACCTCCACGAATATTGCCAAGTAATGTTGAATTAAATCCTAAAGATCAGAACAAAGAGTAGAGTAAGGCTATTCAGTTGACAAGTGGAAAATAATTGGAAACCATTTTAGAGAGAAAGAAGAGGTGGAAAATGAAAAATCTGGTGATGATTTTCATTTTGAGTCAAAATGTCCTATTAAACCAATGAAAATCACTGTAGAAAGTGCACCACCTCCATTTTCTCAAAGATTGAAGCAGAAAAACATAGATAACTTATTTTCAAAATTGTTGGATATATTAAAGAAACTAATGATAAAAATTCCATTTGTTGAAGCCTTGGAACAAATGCCAAGTTATGTGAAGTTCATGAAGGATATACTTAATAAGAAAAGGAAGTTTGTAGACTATGAGACTATTGCATTTAGTGAAGAGTGTAATGCTATAATTCAGAAAAAGTTTCCTAAAAAACTTAAATATCCTGGTAGTTTTACTATTCTTTGCATTATTGGCGAAAGTTTTTTGAAAAAGCATTATGTGATTTATGAGCCAGTATTAATCTTATGCCTCTATCAATTTTTAGAAGATTGGGTTTAAGAGACATTTCACCTACAACCTTAACTCCTTAGTTAACTAATCATTCAATTACCTACCCTAAAGGAGTTGTACAATATGTTTTTGTAACGTTTAATAAATTTATCTTTCGTGGACATTATTGTATTAGATATGGAGGAAGATAAAGAAATTACTATCATTTTAGGAAGACCATCTCTTGCCACTGGAAGAGCTTTGATGGATGTGTATCGACACTAAAAATTTGAGGAGTTGCCCGTAGGGAGCTGTCGGCTGCCAGAATTGGAATCCTGTAGCCCACTTTTGAAAGGCATTTAATTTACACACACACACACACACACAGATATATATATATATATATATATATATATATATATATATATATATATATATATATATATATATATATATATAAATATATAATCAAACTGATCCCATTTCTTTCATAGTTGAAATGAAAGAGCACTACATGCCAAGCCATGCAACTATCCCGAAAGATAAACACAATACTTGAGGGTGAGGCTGGATCAAATAAACTAAGAAATATATAACATTCATTTGGTCTATGAAAACCATTTTATATATAAGCCGACAAGTTCCCCTATTTAATACAAAGAATTAAATAGAATTTATATCAAGCTGGGTCTGGAAAAGCTTCCTATACTGGCAAGCCCCTATAGTTAATTACATCTTAAATAACCGAAGTCACCCAAGAAAAATTTCGATAAAAATCAAGGAATATTATCTTCAAAGAGGTGAAAAGGATAGGACTTTTAAAAGAGATCGGAAAAAGAGGTGTGTGAAAGGGGAATGGCTCAAATTTGGAACATTTATTGTAGAATCCAAAGGAGGAAGAACTAGAGGAAGTCACATACCCAGAGGAGAACCTCAGTGACTTCCCAAGCTACTCTATGGTTTGGCTTCAGTTTGGAAAGAAATATTTAAATGTTTCATCCTCTTAATTTTATTAATTAAGCACAAATAGCCTGAAACATGTGGGGGTTTAGGTCGTGATGAATGACAACCTTGAAATCTTAAAATGAGTTAGGGCTAATATTTTACAGTAGAGCTATACAAAGGCCTAAAGAAAAGTTGAGGATTTATATTGAATAAGCAAACCACCTTGGAGTCCTATGGCTTCGTTATTTAAATCTAAGGAATGGTTTAGCTGGTGTAGACATGTTTTGTTGTTGAAGATGGTCATGTTGTCCCTAATGCTAGCTCTAAGCTCCTCATTGCGACAAGTTTAGGTTTTCTAATGTATCAAGTTATGATGTCAAATCAGATGTCCCTAAGAGTCATGGTCATTTAAATATTATGATGCATATTAAAGTTGATTAGAGCGACACTGGTTAGCATCCTACAGGTTCCGGTACCACTATTTTCTTTCGGATTTACTTAGTCCAAATGAATTTACTACTCAACTTAATCAGTTCGATACTTTCATTTAGACCGTGGGAAATCTCGCTAGCAACCATAAGTTTCCTCCCTTGAGGGATTCCCGATCATCTGATAGAGACATTTTAATTTAGTTGCAATTTTTTGTTTTGTGATGTTTGTGATTAAATTTTGAATTGTCTTATATTTTGAATGTTGTGGCAGTAAATTTAATATTGATTGGTTTTTAGTTTTGGTTTTGGTTTTATAGCTATCCTAGCAGTTTTAGTTTTCATGCAGGGTGACATCATTGTTTAACATGCAAGCTCGAAACAAAAAGTACAAAAAAGGTAAATGTAATAATTTAAAAGCGTACCTGTCGAGTTTTCTCGTTCCTCCACCTGAAAGATTAGTACTTGCAAGGCATGTATATAATTTTACAGGAAATTTAAATTACAGGATTAGATGAAGGTTTAGCTATCAAACCTAAAGTTATGACTTTATTGAATCTGAGAAGATCCTAGTGGATGGTTTTAGAACAAAGTTATAGCAAGTCCAATTTGCCCTTCAGAATGTCCAATAAATTTCAAGATGCTCGAGGCATGACCCTGAACCACTTTGAAGATCTCTTGAAATATTCCAAGTTCATTTTTGAACTTATCATATTGTTACATTAATCATTCGAGGTCAAAGTGCGACTACCCCGTTGCTCAGTGAAACTTGATAATTTAATTATCCCGAGGATAAGATACTCAATTAATTGATGTTTGATTTAAAAGTTATGTGTGTGGGTACCCCTAAGGCAAGTTTAAGTCATTTAAGATTGTGGTGCCCGCAATTAAGGTCAGGCTTGTAGTGCTTAAAGATGTTAATTTTCAATCATGTTATCTTCTAAATTCGATTAATTGAGCATAGACATTAAGCTTATGTCACTACTAAGCCCTTGAAAATCATGATAGGTGGCATGGTAATTATCAAAATTTTGATTTAAGTGATATGTGTTCTTATTAAATGATCACATCATCCTAAACTTTGGGTTTAAGAAAAGTAAACTATCATCTCTCTAGCTTAAGCCCATCACTTAAGAATCATTTGATTTTAATTGACTTCCTAGTCTTGAAGTTTGGATAATTATGATTTTGTTGATGATTTGCAAACCTGGTTAGTGAGTTTCTACTTTTTAATCCCATTGTATTTCAATCATCCGAACATGTACATTAAAATCACAATTTCCCATTTTCCCTTGGTTACTCCTAAATTTTGATTAAGAACCAAAATCTGAAATGACTGTTTTGCCCTTAGGGTACTTTACCTCATAACTCATTAAACATAACTCAAATGACTTGAGCATTCAGAGTGGCACATCCATGAGTTAATTGAAACATCAGAGAAGAATAATGTGATTTTTCTTCTTTGTGTTTTATTTTTTTTAATTAATTTAATCTAAATAATTATTTAAATTTAGGAAATATGGTTTTCAAAATTGATTTATTTAACTATCCAAAATAATTTTTTTTATGAAAAAATTCTTAGGTCAGAGAAACATTTAAGCAAAATTTCATGATTTTTTGAATTAAATTATTATTATTATTATTTAATTTTGGATCAATTTCAATGATTTAATTAAATTAAAAATAATGTTTTAATTACCAAAATTTTTTTATATTTTTATTAGACTTCTAAAGAATCAAATTTTGTATTTTTATGATTTTTAGTTTATTTATTATAATTATTATAATGAGAAAATAAGGAAAATTCACTTTTGAGCTTTTAAAATTTATTTTTAACTAAAAAAAAATAAAAAAAATATTCTAATGAATTCTAAGTGATTAGAAAAAACTTGTACACATTTTGAACTATTTGTTGTGTTTTTGAAAATTTTGATTATTTTAATTATTTTCAATTCAAAATACACTTTAAAAATGACACATTTTTAAAAAATTAGATTTTATTTTTATTTAATGCCCCTAATCACAAGGAACCCAGAAAACTATTTTTCATAATTTTTCTAAGCTTATTTAATTTATTATAATTATTTTTGTACAAAAATATAAAGTTTCTTTAAAAATAAATTTTAGTGCTTAAACTAAGACAAATAATTTTTAAATTTTTACAGTAAGTAAATATGATTTTTATACACAATGTGGAATTGATTTTGTCAATTTTCTTAAGTATATAATTTACATAAATTAATACAAAGTGTATACATGTGATTAATTATAGAAATGTATAAAATAATTCAAAACATCAAAATATTTTTCCAAGACTTCTCTAATTCCAGGAAATCTATTAAAATTATCCTCATAATTTATCAAATGATATTTTGATTTATATAATTAAAATAAGCCAAAATGACAACCCTAGCTTGAAAATTAGAGCTAGAAGCATAGAGATGCCTTCTGACTTTTTAAAAATCAGAGAACATCCCCTTTGTGATGAACAATAAACCTTGGAAATTTCAAACCATGGTGAGCCATATTTAGTCATGGAAAATTGCAATACCACAAAGGGTATTTAATTAATTAAAAATCATATAATTTGCAAATAATTTTTATTTTTAATCCACATTATTCTCCTCTGTTCACTGAGTAAGAGTGTATTTTTCTTTTAATTTTATGATTTTGTTAGAGAAATATATAGATTTTTTTAAGATCAAGCACTTAAATAAATCCAAAAAATCCATATTTTTCTACTTAAACACGTGGCTCCACCTCATCCTATGACAGTTTCAAGCTCACACGCGGTGCTCCGCCATTTGACGTCGCCATCCACCTCAGCTGCCACGCGTCCAACCTTTTCACACCAAAGGTTCGTCCAGCTTAATGTCCTCTATCCATCCGATACACGTGCAATCAAATGGCTTGCAAGTCATCGTCCTCAAGTGACCTAACCCGTAAGTTGTCCACACTACAACCTTAAGATCTTCACCTAAACTTAACTAAATTAAATGGAGTTTGTTTCTAAACCTTCATTTACTCAAGAAAAATACATCTATACGGTTAATCAAGTATGTAATCAAGTCATTACTCATCGAGAATTAAAATAAGCTTGGGTTAGTGTTAGATCTCAATACCTTTGTCTGAGAGGGGAGGCCTCAATCAGATGGTTGTGGTAGCTTCGGTTGAGTCCAATGAACCTCCAGATGATATTTATTACCTTGGGGAATTGTCAAGGTATGATTTCAACCAAGGTGAATTTCAGGTGTTGGTCAAAAGCTATCTTAGAGGTTGTTTCAGAGGGGGCTTTAATGGGGAATCAAATCATCTTGCTCTAGGGATGGTGTGTGAACAATTAATTTAAGTTTGGTGGATTATATAGAGATGTCATGATCTGAGAAAAAAGTTTGAGCTCAAAATTTGGCTCTCACAGTGGGAATCAGAAGGGGAAGATGGTTGGCTTGAGCTTAGGAATGCTTTGAGAGTCTCTGGTGAGATTTTGACAGAGTTTTCCCAAGGATTTAGAAAACCTATCTTCTGGCCATGGAGAAGATGGTTTAAATAGAAGGGCTTAGGGTGGAGCTCAAGACCAGTTGATGGGTGCAAAAAGTTGCTTATGTGGAGGGCTGAGGAGCTCAAAAGAGCAATTACGGTGAGCTGGCCCCTAGGATTGAAATTGGGTTTGATTTAGGGACCGTGCCTCACGACTGGCATTTTTTGGTGAGTATTTTGGTTGGCCAGAGCAGGGGAGGTGGTCAGGTGAGCCAGGGAGAGGGTTAATTATGATTAACCCTCAATGGTTTGTCATGATGGAGAAGATTTCTTGGTTAAGGCCCAAAAATGGGATGAAATCCCTTAATTTATGGACCCATTGGTCCATAGTTCACTTGGGTGGATTTAGGGTGGTTTAGCCTAGTTTAAAGGAGGAGCTTAGTGGTTGTGGGGGTCTTTGGTTAACCAATTTGGTTTGATTAAGTCAATTTAGGTGAAAGGATTTACTTAGGTCAAGTAGCTTGATGTGGGTTTTGAGTTGAGCTAGTCATGCTATTGAGCTCAATTGATTGAGCAACTTTGTGTGGTTAATTTTATTGAGGAGTTTAGAAAAGATTTGGAGTAATTTTGAATTGGTTTGGATGTTCTTTTTAGAGGATTTTGGGCATTTGGTCAATTTGTGGGTGTTGGGTTAGACTTGGGTTTAGGTTAGGCTAAAGTTGGGTCAGGTCCAAATTGATGGTTCAAAATGGTCTAGAGGAATGTCATAAAGAGTTTTTAACATAAATTAGGTGTAAATTTTGGGGTTAGGGCATTCATTTTGGTGGAATTTGAAGACAGCCAATTTGCGGATTTTGAATGTAGGTTAAAATTGAGTGAGATTGAGGCTTGAACATGGCTAATTGAAGGTCCAATTTGATGCGTAGGATTGTTAGGAAGAATTTAGGATTCAAATTGGAGCAATTGAGTGGATCATATGGTTCAATTAGGTGAGATTAAGTCATAGAGTCAAAAATGGGGTTTAATTTGGATCAAAATTGAGCTCAAAGCATGGATCAATTAGGCTTAGATCTAGTTTGAATTGATCATATAAAAGAAGAATTTGAATTTAGAATTGAAATTGGGGAGGATTGGGGCCAAATTGATGGGTTTGTGAGGTGAATTCGGAGAAATTAGGCCTTTATAAACAATTTGGGACTTTTTGGTCAAAGTAGTCAAATTGGCCAAATTGGGTTCAATTAAACAAATTGGTTTTGGGGACATTTCAAATGATTTTGAGGGTTTTGGAAAGTTTGGGCTACCAAGGGCTTTTTTGTAATTTTAGCAAATTTGTGGGTATTTTGGTAATTTTGGAATTTTTGGGATGTTTTGGGTAATTTGGGCAGTTTCAAATGGTTTGAAATGATTTTTGAATGATTTTGGGTAATTTGGGAATTTTTGGTCAAATTTAGGGCTTCAAGAGTATTTAGGTAATTTGGGTGGATTTCGGGGCAAAAGGACAAGTTGGATATTTTAGTATAATTGGGGTACCAACTACCTCATATGAGCTATGGACCAAAGAAATCCCCATTTGGGTCCTCTATGTACTGATCTTAGCTAAGCCCTAGCCTAGGACCAGTGGGTCTAGGGGACCATCTACATGAGTTTTCCAAAAGGTCAAGGGATCAAAGTCAACAAATATAGTTTTTAGGGTTGTGAGTGAAAGTGGGTGCAAGTGAGTGCAAGTGAGTAAACTAGCTCTAAACCAACACCCAGGTCAACCCTAAGGCCAAGCACTTGAGCTTCCTATATAGTGGCCCCATCTACTATGTGAGAGAGGTTATGACCAATATATGAAACTTCAAGTTGAGCACAAAAGAGTTTAGAGTTTCTAAAGGTGAGGGTTCCTTTTCTAGTTTTCTAGGAATAGTCAACAAGAAAGTCCTATGACTAGACCTTAGACTACTATAGAGGGAAAACTAAACCTCAACCAAAAGTGAGGTTAACAATGTGCAAAAAGGAGAACTAATTATGAGAACCAAAAGTGAGGTCTACAAATGGTACGATGGCGTTTTGAAAATGTCGCCCGCACTTATAAGTTGCCCCAAACGGAGCCTTAGTGATCAAGAGGTTACATTTAATATTCAAAAATCAATGAGATACTCTGCAAAAGAGCAAAAGATTGAATGTTTCAGAATGGATATTAACAAATATTTAAGCCATAAATATTTCACAAAGTCATTTGAAAAGAAATTTGAAAAAGAATATTTGAAGATGAGGATAAAATTCAAGATGAATCTATGGAAGTGAGTAATGGAGATTTGGATTATGTTCAGGAACAATTTGAACTATTAGATCCTATATATAATAATAATAATTTGATTTCAACTATTGAGAAATCTCCTGAACTAGAAATGAAAACACTTCCTACACATTTAAAGTATGCCTTTTAGGAGATTTAGCTATATTAATTGTTATTGTATACTTAGAGTTAACTGATACGTAAGAACAAAAGTTGTTGGAAACTTTAAGTAGATATAAGAAAGGCTTTGGATGGACATTGGCTGATATTAAAGGAACCAGTCCTTTAATTTGTATGCATAGAATTTTACTGAAAGATAATCATGAACCAAGAGTTGATCATCAAAGGAGACTGAACTCTATGATGAAAGAAGTTGTCAAGAAAGAAATTTTAAAATAGTTAGATGCTAGAATAATATATCATATTTCAGACAGTGTGATGCACCGAAATAATATATTGTTTCAAGCACATATTTTATGCTTAGTTTTGATGAAATTGCACTTTAAAGAAGGGTATTTTCATATTTTTATTATTAGAATATCATTTTTAGGTATTTTGAGAAAAAATGGCAAAAAGGATGAAATTTAGAATCAAAATAGCAAATTTTTGGATTTTGGCAGATGATACACCATATCGGCGCATGATGCACCGTTTGACAGAGAACTAGCACATGATGTACCAGATCGTCGCATGATGCGCCAGAGACAACTTTTTGCAAATAAAGGCATTTCTAGATGAATTTTTCATGAATTTTCAAAGGGACACTTGTTCTACACATCTATTAGAGCAATTCAAAGCATTTAGACACTTTGGAAGGTTATTTTATGAGGGATATCTCTTGGATCAAATGACACATCTTTTGAATTAAAAAAAGTTGGCTTTTGAAGGGAACTTTTGGAGAGGAATTTTGAATTATTTCTCAATAGAGGCAGCCCAAAATAAAGAGAGGACTTCATAGAGAGAAAAAAGAGAGGAAAAAGAGAGAGAGAGAGAGAGAGAGAGATAGTTAACGTGAGAGGCAAGAGGAGAGAAGAGGTGATTTTCTTCTAGGGTTGTAAGAGGAGAGGGAATGTGTGAGATTTCTTCTTCGTTACACTTATAAGAGAGAATTGAGTAGGATTGTAAAGAGAGAAAGGTTTGGAGAGAACTTCTAGGGATTTGCTTAAGAAGGATTGTGAGATAAGTTGTGTCTTCTATTTCTTTTATTTCGTAAACTAGTTTTACATATGAAATCCGTGTTTTGTCATATCCTTCTCATGAATTATGAGAAGTCTTCTTTATTCTTCTCCCTACTTTGAGATATGGTTTTGTGAAGAATTGATTTTGTTTTATATAGCTTGAAATGTCAATAATTTATGATGATTTAAACTTTGATCTTCATTTGCTTTTAGATCTGGCCAACTGAAATGTTAAAACTTGTTGAGAGACATATGTTATTAAAAGGGATATGATTTCTACAACATAGAAAGAATCACATTTAATTTCATTGGAGAGTATATCATCCATGGTATTGGAAGCAGATAAATAAGAAAATATACTTTGTTTGATGCAGAATTGGAGATTTTAAGGTGACTGATTAAAATCCCCAATTAGGTCCAGCTGATTGGAAACTGATGTGAGATTCTTAGCCCTCGGGTGAGGGAGTACTGTGAGCTCTGGAGTGACAGCTAGCATCCTCCCAGCCTAACCACCAAATTAGCGACCAAACTCTGGATTATTCAATGTTCTTTATAACGCTTAAAAGAGGGTAAAGAATAAGATTGCTCCTATTTGGCATAAAATAGTTTTTATATATATTTTCAAATGATTTCAATTTTTTCACAATCCATATACTCTTTGTAAAGGGGAAGGATGCTTTCTTAAATTTGAAATTTTTGTCAAAACAATAACTTAGTTTTATTTTCGTAATTTTTCTTTTGAAAGTTAGTTCTTAGTTAGTTAACTTTATTTTTCAACTGCATTTTACATAGCATTTACCTTAGTACTTAATATTCAAACTTTACACTTTACTTTTATTTTTGTATTTTTAAATTATAAAATAATTTCAAAAACTTACTTAAAGGATTTTTCAACTTCCCTGTGGGATCAATATCTAGGACTCCATTAGAGCCCTTTATTTACTTGAGCGATACATATACTTACATTGATTTTAACGAGGATTTAGAAATTTAAAATGAGTTTTAAAAGATAAACTATTTTCATAAAAGGTATTTTTGTTGGGATTATATTACATATTTATTGTATATCTGCCGTGTGTAATTTTGTAATATTGAAAAATATTTGTAAAACTTACACACTAAATCCACTCATCATCACAGTGCTTGGATGAGTCCAATTTACTGTGTTCCTAAGAAAGGAAGTGTGACTATTAATGAATTAATACCAATAAGACAAGTCACTGGATGTCGAATCTCAATAGATTATAGAAAATTAAATTCGACCATCAGCAAGGTGACAATGAATTTATATATGCTTAAAAATACAAGAATTTGATACTCCTGCTAGAAGATTTAAATCCCTCGAAACAGCGCAAAAAACTTGACAACAGTTATAGATCTGATAAAGACGTGTATAAAATATTCAATAATTGCAAAGTCACACTTATCAACGCAAGTATACGTATCACTCAAGTAATACAGGGCTCTAATGGAGTCCTAGATATCGATCACACAGAGAGTAATATTAGAGGCTACGAACTAAGATTTAAAAAATTAATACTTAATCACAATAATACAGTTCAAATTCCATATTTGTCACTAATAGGAAATTGAAATAAAAATGAAATTTTAATAAACTCTTAATGAACTAATTCTACTAATAAAGTTTCTAATGTGAAGTTTAATATATAAGAAAGCTTCTTTCTCCTTGTCAAGAAATTTAATTGAATGGATAAATTGAATTTGATCAAATTGTATTGTGTCGAATAGGGGTATACCTATTCTTTATCCTTTGGACGAGACATAAAGAACATTGACTAATCCTATGCTTGGTTACTGAATCTATGGCTAGGCTGGGAGGATACCGGCTCTCACTTCGGAGCTGCCACGTTCCCCTCACCTGAGGTCTAACATCTACACTTCAGCACCCAAACAGTAGGACCGAATTGAGGATTTTAGTCTGTCACTCTAAAATCTCCAATTCTACCCACGATAATTTTTATTTCTCTATTTATTTGCACCCAACTTTCAAGGACTTTTACCTCCCTAAATCTTGGATGTAATCTTCACTTTAGTTGTAAAACTCAACATATTTTATTTTGACCTCCATAAATCTTGGATGTAATCTTCACTTTAGTTGTAAAACTCAACATATTTTAATAAATCAATTGGCCAGATTTGAAAGTAAATTAAGATCGAAGTGAAAAGATCATCACAATTTCTCAAACATTTTCATGGCTTCAGTAAATTAAGATCGAAGTGAAAAGATCATCACAATTTCTTAAACATTTTCATGACTTCACCATTCACTTTAGTTGTAAAACTCAACATATTTTAACAAATCAATTGGGCCAGATTGAAAGTAATTAATATTGAAGTGAAAAGATCATCACAATTTATTAAACATTTTTATGGCTTCACCAATTCAAATTACCATTTCGTAAAGATCATCACAACTTCTTTAACATTCTCATGGCACTGTTGACCTCACTTTTGGTTGAGGTCTAGAAATTTCTTTAGTATCCTAGGTCTAGCCATAGGACTTTCCNAAGATTTTAGAGTGACAGACTAAAATCCCCAATTCGGTCCTATCGTTTGGGTGCTGATGTGTAGATGTTAGCCCTCAGGTGAGAGGAACGTGGGAGCTCCGAAGTGAGAGCCGGTATCCTCCCAGCCTAGCCGCAAAATCAGTAACCAAGCATAGGATTAGTCAATTTTCTTTATCCCTGTACCAAAGGGTAAAGAATATATATGCTCCTATTTGGCACAATATAAATTTAACTAATTCATTTCATGCATTCACTAAATTTCTTGACAAGGAGAAGGTTACTTTCTTATATATTGAATATCACAAATTAAACCCTACTTTCTATCATTAGTTATTTATTAGTTATCCAAANACAAAATCCAAAAAATTCCAAAAATTCCCAATAAATCCCAATAAGTCCAAAATATT
>JXCR01146701.1:65783-104041 GCA_002079205.1 Phalaenopsis hybrid cultivar
TTAGCAGCAGGATCTATTAGAACTTGGGGAGAACTTTCACAGAAATTTCTATCCAAATATTTCCCTCCATCCAAAACTGCTAAACTTAGAAATAACATAACATCATTCTGTCAGATTGATGGAGAGTCAATATATGAAGCTTGGGAGAGATTTAAAGATCTTCTTAGGAAATGCCCTCATCATTCGTTACCAGATTGGTTGATAATTCAAACTTTTTATAATGGATTAGTGAGATCACTTAGACCGATTATAGATGTTGCGGCTGGTGGTTCGTTAATATCAAAACCTTTTGATGAGGCTTATTCCATAATAGAAGAGATGGATACCAATAATTTTCAATGGCCCTCTGAATGGGTAAATCCTAAAAGAGTAGCTAGTATCCATGGACCAACAATTTTCAATGACCCTCTGAATGGGTAAATCCTAAAAGAGTAGCTAGTATCCATGATTGATGCAATATCTATGTTAGCTTCATAAATTGTTGGAATATCAAAGAAATTAGATCACTATGGAATGAATTATTCTCCAACACCTCTTATGATGGAAGAGAATTCAGCTGGGCAATTTGTGGATGTTCAACCTTCATATGAGACTTTAAATGCTATTAATTCAAATAACCCTTATTCGAACTATTATAACCCAGGTTAGAAGAATCGTCAAATTTTAATTGGAATAACAATTCTTCTACAAATCAACAATGGGCAAACAATCCAGTGAACCCATTAGGAAATTCATCCAACTAATGGAATGTAAACTATAGACCTTCTTATCCTCCAGGATTTAACAACAAAACTCAAATTAAGGAGAAGAAGTTGTCTATGGAAGAGCTGATATTAAACATGGGTCAACAATTGCATAATCAAGGAAATCAGTTACAAATTCAAGGAAATCAATTACAAAATCAATGAGCTGCTATTAAAAATATTGAAAACCAATTTGGACATATCGCTACTGTACTTAGTAACCGAACATAAAAAACTTTTCCTAGTACTGTGGAACCAAATCCAAAAGATCAAGGAAAAGAACAAATCAAAGCGATACAATTACAAAGTGGAAAAGAATTGGAGACAAGAGTACAAAAAGAAATGAAAACTGAAAAAGAGAAAGTAGATACTTGTCGGCACTATTTTTGGTGTGGGGTTTGCCCGTAAGAAGCTGTCGGTCATCAGAATTGAAATCCCGTTGCCCGCTTCGGAAGGACGTTTTTTAAAAAAAAATTTATTTTTGGAAGAAATGAAGTCAAACTGACCCCATAATTTTCATAGTTTAAATGAAAGAGCGCTTTACCTCAAANGACAGCTTCTTACGGGCAAACCCCACACCAAAAATAGTGCCGACACCACCTCAGCAAGCTTTAACACCCAACTCCAAGCCCTGAGCTCCACCAGATAGCCATGGATTTAAATGGAGCTCTCCACAGCTAAAGAGAAGTGTGCTTGGAACCTTAAGGAAACTCTACCAAAATCTCGCCAGAGCTTCTACAAACCATCCCAAGTGCAATCCCCTTGCTCTCAGTCATTGATAGCCACCCCATAGAGTCTATTTCTTCACTGAAATTTGCCTTAAAACCAGGACATGACTCTCCACAGCCCTGTAGTACACAAAACTTCAATTAATTATGCAAACACCATTCCACAGTGAGAGAAATTGATTCCCCACAAAAGCCCCCTCTGAAATATCCTTTAATATAGCTCTAGACCAACACCTGAAATCGAGCTTGATCAAATTTATACATAGAAAATTCACTGAGGCTTGGGACTTTATCTGGAGGTTCGTTGGACCCATTCAAAGATACCAAAACCATCTGATTGAGGCCTCCCCTCTCAAATAAAGGTATTGAACTCTAACCTTAAATCAAGCTTATTCCGACTCTCCATACGTATTTACTATATTTCATACGATATAAACCATATAGATGTACTCATCTTGAGTAGATGAAGGTTTAGAAACAAACCACATGCAATTTGGTTGAATCTAGGAAGAGATCTTAAGGTTTTAGTGTGAATGGCTCATGGGTTAGGTCACTTAGGGATGATAATGAAGAGCCGTCCAATCACACATATAACTAATGGATGGAGGAGATCAAGCCGGACAGACTCTTGGTCCATAAAGCGCGGTCCGCGTGAAGGCTACGTGACCGGCGACATCAAATGGTGGAGCGATGCGTGGAGTGTTTGGAGTAGACGAGGTTGACGTGGCTGACAACATCAAATTTCTTTGAAAGTACTGACCTTTCAAGAGACGGAACGAGAAGATTTGCCCGTTACACTTTTATAGTTTACAATAATATTTTCTCTTTTACTTTCCACACTATATTTTTATGCTTATAAAAATTGCATGTTAAACAACGATGTCACACTGCATGAAAATAAAAACTACTAGGATAACCACCAAACCAAAGCTAAAACTAAAATCAACCAAGATAAAATTTACTGCCACAACATTCAAAATATAACACAGCTCAAAATTTAACCACAAACATCAAAAACAACAATTGCAACTAAATTAAGATGTCTCTATCGAATGATTAGGAATCACTTTGAGGAGGTAACCTACGATTACTAACATGACTTCCCACAGTCTAAATGAAAGTACATAATCATTAAGTTGGGTTTAGTAAATTCATTTAGACTAAGTAAATCCGAAAGAAAATAGTGGTACCGAAACGAGGGAGCCATAGGATCCTAACCGGTGTCGCTCTAATCAACTTTAATATGCCCTATAAAATTTAAGGAATCATAACCATAGGGACATTTGATTTGACATTATAACTTGACACATTAGAAAACTTAAACTCGTCATGACAAGGAGCTTGGAGCTAGCATTGTGGGCAGTATGGCCATCTTCAATAGCAAGAGGACGTACAATAACACATCCTTTCTTAGAATTAAACAACAAGTCATAGGATTTCGAGGTTGCTGCCTAGTGTGACATAAAACCTCACTTTATCTTTAGGCCTTTGTACGACTCTGCCGTACAATATAAGCCCTAACTTGTTTTAGCATTCCGAGGTTGTCGTTCGTTACGACCTAAATCTTCACATCTTCCAGGCGATTTGTGTGATTATTTCACACAAATGTAAGCCCTAAAGAAATAAAAATTGCAGGATGAAACAATCAAATAATTTCTCCTCAAAACTGAAGCCAAATAATAGGATAGCTTAGAAAGTCACCGAGGTTCTTCTCTGGATCTATGACATCCCCTAATTCTTTCTCCTTTGTCTACAACAAAATGTTCCAAATTTGAGTCATTTCCATTTCACAACTCCTCTTCCGATTTCATTGAGAAGTCCTATCCTTTTGACCTTGTTAAAGATAACACTTCCTAATTTTTATCGAGAGTTTTCATAGGTGACTTCAGTTATCTAAGATGTAATTAACTATAAGAGTTTGCCCTTATAGAAAGCTTTTTTGAACCCATCTTAATATAAATCCTAACTAATTCTTTATATTAAATAGGGGAACTTGTTGGAAAATAAAATGGTTTCGCAGACCAAACGGATCTCATATATTTTTTAGTTTATTTGATCAAGCCTCATCCTCAAGTATTGTGTTTATCCTTTGGGATAGATATATGATTTGAGTTATAGTGATCTTTCATTTAAATTATGAAAAATATGGGGTCGGTTTGATTTCATATTTTTTATAATATATATATATATATATATATATATATATANTCCCTTGAATCATCATAAGAATTGGACCCATAAAGAAAAATTGGAACGCATTCAGACCAGAGCGAAACTGTGCAAATTTTGCCTTGGGTGCCGACGACGCCATTGATGCCACCGACGACGGGTTTCTAAAGTCCCAAATTTGATTTCTAAAGTCATATTTCCCCCAAAAACGAAGTGAAAATCCACCAATTTCATTCTTATGGCGTCCAATTCCTCTTATAATTCTAGAATGCAAGTTTTCAATCGGTAAAAAATTTATTAGCGCGGAAGCGTAGCGAATCTTCAACAAGTTACTGACGAAGAAAAGATTGATCAAGGAACAAGGATTCATAAATTGAGGATTGAATAATCCCTCTACAACAATTGAAGAGATGACAGTACGGCGAAGATGGGAAGTGTTGTGTTATACTATCACCGTTGTTGTTGTTCCTGTGGTAAAAGAATTTTATGCAAATTTGCATGGAATCAACCAGAGAGTCGTTTATGTATGAGGTAGATGGATCACTTTCACTCCTACGTGAATCAATGAATTATACATGATCAAGAACGTTCCTGTCTGCCACTATTCCAACTTCATCCCAACAAGAAATCAGATAAATGAAATTTGCCAATATTTAACGGACGAAATTGAAGACTGGAAAATGAGAAAAAACAAGTATGTTCGTTTTTTTGTGACACTCCTAAATCCCGTTTCGAAACACTGGCATTTTATCATTTCTGTGAAACTGTTACCAACAATAAAGATTGATAAAGTTTCTAAAGAAAGTGCTATTCTGAATTATTGCATCCAAAAGGGACTGTCGATCGATATTGGATCAATAATTGTGAAGTTGATTTTGGCCCTGATCATTCATGGATCAACTTATGGGCTTGGACACCCTTCTACAATTTTCTCACTTTGCAGTCAGTTCCAAGTGTCCTACAAAAATTGGGAACATGTACTTCTACCTTGGAAGCCTTTGGACCCAACTGAGAGATTCCTAGCTTTTGAAGATGAAAATGACATGGCCATTATAGTAGATCAATCATCTCAGAATTCACTGCTCCTTTGGACCCAACTAAGAGATTCCCAATTTTTGAAGATGAAAATGACATGGCCATTATAGTAGATCAAGCATCTCAGAATTCACTGCCAGTTCAAACCCTTAGTCCTCGACAAGACTCTAGTGATCTTGCGCAAAATCAAGAAATTGGTGAAGGAGGTACAAAATGTCATGAATGCAATTAATAATATCTCTGATTTCTTCGATCATCTAGATTGGAGGATAAAATAACATTTTGAGCACTCTGGACATTTAGAAGATAGTTTGATACAGCTGATGAGGAGGATGAAATTAATAGAAGAGGACTCTACTGAAGAATTTCCATTCCGACCCTTCTACAACCTCTTCGTTCATGTGCAATCAATGGGTTGAAGAATTTCCATTCCGACCCTTCTACAACCTCTTCGTTCATGTGCAATCAATGGGTGATTTCCATTCCAACCCTTCTACAACCTCTTCATTCATGTGCAATCAATGGGTGATCTCAGAGGCCCCTTCTACAACCTCTTCGTTCATGTGCAATCAATGGGTGATCTCAGAGGAGAATCGAGTACTGAATCTGATGAATAATAGATATATATTACTACATATCTGTCTATCTATGTAATTTGATTTGAACTTTGTATTTGCTTTGTTTTATAATTATGCTTTTAGATCTCTGTATAGTTGAGACTAAGCATAGGAGGTTTTGTTTTCAGTTTTTTGAGTATTGTGGCTTGGATTGCGATGCTGAATTAATGTATTGAGGTTGAGAAAATACTAAACTTAGGTGTGTTATGTANCGCTGGATTATGTGGCGCTCACCAGTCGGGACCTAAGATGAAAATGAAAGTGAAAAGACTCGGATATTATTGGCCAACAATGATGTCTAACTGCATGGATACAACAAGAAAATGTCATCAGTGTCAGATACACGGAGTGGTCTTACACCAACCACCGAATGTGTTACACCCAACTATTGCCTCGTGGCCATTCAAATGTTGGGGTACAGACATAGTAGGTCCGATAGATCCTCCATCCTCTAAAGGGCATAGATTCATACTCGCAGNGTGGGAATGAAACTTACAGGAATTTGTACTTCCTAAATATACAAGTACAAAAATTAAAAACATAAGTAAAAATTTAATTTATCAAATTTAGTTTTAGGTTTAACTTATAGAAATTCATTAGACTTCTATGCAGTGGAGGATAACATAAAAACAAACAAACTGACTGACAGACATTCACAACTGCAACATAAAGAAAATACCCGATAGTAAATTGAAAATGAAATTCTTAAGTCAAAGTTAGTAATATTCTAAACCTTCCAGATTCAGGATTAAGTTCAACACAAACTAACAAAATAGACTAAACAACACAGTTATCACAATTACTACCACAAAAATAAAATATAACCACTCATAATAATATAAATACATCGCAACAGTGCCTAACAAAACAAAACACAAACAAAAGTAGTAGTCTCAACAAGTACAACACAAAACAAAACAACAGTATAGTATAAATGTACCACAAAAAGTTCACAACAATAAAAAACTAAACTACAGTACTCAGTTTAATCTTCCTCCTCCTCATCAGCATCACTATCATCGCTATGCCAAGAAAGTTGTAGGCTCATATGATGGATATTTTGGATATGGAGGGAAAACTACACTTTGGTCACCTCTCATTAGGTTTAACAAAAATGAGTGGAATTTCTCCTCATAATCACTATGTCTTCTCATATATCCATTCATATGATCTACAAATTTTCTAAATTTAATACCTTGTCCGTAGTATAATTAATGTTATCTAATATTCTTTGCAATAAATGTGACTGTAAATCAGATCCAGAAGTTTGGCCTTGTGATGTCAAAGCACGAGATATAGAGGCACCTGAACTGCTAGAAAATCCACCTAAGAGTTCACATTAACACTTCTAATCAACTTGAGAGAAGATCAAGGATGTGAATCCTAAAGTTACGATAGTAGCAGCAACGGTAGAACTAGTGATACTCTCATAAATCAAAGCTCTAATATCAATGGGCTTGAACTGCTAATACAATAGTTCAAGGTAGCTCTATCTTGAGTCACTTCGCTGAGGTAGTTAATTGGTAGTAGAAGAGCAGAAATAAAGTAGTGTCATGCCTTTGATGTGGCATCTAACTTTGTTGTGGGGAAGTTGACTCTTCTTTCATTAGTATTCTTCCACAGTCCTCTTCCCTCAGTCAATGATGATATAACCTCATCCAACTCCTCCTTATTCGAACTATAGTTCGAATAAAAACATAACGTACTAGGTGGCAACTGGTAGAATAGATTTATTACCTCCAGGGAGAAAGATAATTGCTTTCCTCGAACCATGACCCTATCTTCCTTATTTTTCAGGGAGATTCACATAGAACTCCCAAACAACAGAAATCACAGCCACAACAAAAAATTAATAAAAACGCTCCCACTATCAACGAACAATCAAATCTTCTACTGCTTTAACCGGACTCTTAAAACACTACTTAGGAATCAGTTTCCTCGACTGCAGTGTGCCTTTATATCTGTCCTGAGCTCTTGAACTAACAATTTTGTTGGAATTGAAATGAGCTTTCTATTTTCTCCTCTTTATTCTTGGGGAAATTTCTAAAAATCACACAAAATTCACAATAAATCCCAAATTTAACTTTAAATCATTAAATTCAACTCCTAAAAGCTTAAAATCACATTTCTATGTATTTTGCAAAGATTTTTTTTCAAATTTTTACCATGAATAGTGATTTTCGGTCAAATCCATAATGTGCTCAAAATACATGGTGAAAATAAAAAATTTTTACATAGAAGTGAAGCTCTTACCTCAAGAAGATCAAATCTAACAAATTTGGCTTTAAACCATTTGTGAACAGGTTTACGTGAACCGGCGATTAAGCGCGACTAGTTCGGCGCTAAGGTACTGACCAAAGGAAAATATGTTGAGATTTTCATACCTATTTTATACTATTTTTTATGATATTGCACTCTTAAAAAAGGTATTTTTGATGTTTTATTGCAGGAATGATGAATTAGGGTCATTGGAGCAAAAAGATAAAAATGTATTTTTGATGTTTTGTTGCAGAAATAAGGAATTAGGGTCATTGGAGCAAAAAGATGCAAAAGGAGCAAATTTGGAGCGAAAAGGACCAAAATGTGAAGATTTGAACTAGGCCGCCGACGACACCCTCGACGCTGCCGACGACGAGATTTTCCCGAGACTACAGGACAAAAATTCTCTAGAAGCCCGCCAACGGCGCCCTCGAGGCCGCCGACGGTGAGATCAATGGTTATGCCTACTCAAGCTTTGGATAAGGCCAAATTTNGAGACTACTGGACATAAATTCTCTAGAAGCCCGCTGACGGTGCCCTCGAGGTCGCCGACGGCGAGATAGACGGTTATGCCTACTCAAGATTTGGATAAGGCCAAATTTTGAAGGGATGCTTAGGCAACTCTTGGGAAAGCTCATCTACAACTTTAAGAGAACATTTTTGCCGAAACTAAGGAGTCTAAGAAGTCTAAGGAATCTAGAGTTTATAGAATTACCGTTAGAGTGTAACAATTGTGAGGATTTCTTCGAGAGATTGTAAGAGAGGAAGGAAAGTGAGAGATTTCTTCTTCCTTACTACTTCGAAGAGGAATTTTGTGTGTTGTATAGAAAGGAAGAGATTCCGAAGAACTTCAAGGAGTGTTCTTGGGGAGAAATTAGAGATAAGTTATTTACTTGTTATAGTTTGTATGACTTTGANAAGAGGTTCCATTAGTGTGTAACAATTATGAGGATTTCTCAGAGAGATTGTAAGAGTGGAGGGAAAGTGAGAGATTTCTTCCTCCTTGCTACTTCAAAAAGGAATTGCTTGTGTTGTAAAGAAAGGAAGAGATTCAGAGGAACTTCAAGGAGTGTTCTTGGGGAGAAATTATAATTCCGTGTGTTGTAATGAAAGGAAGTGATTCAGAGGAACTTCATGGAGTGTTCTTGGGGAGAATTTTAGAGATAAGTTATTTACTTGTTATAGTTTGTATGGCTTTAATTTTATATNATGTGGTGTAAAGAAAGGAAGAGATTTAGAGGAACTTTGAGGAGTTTGCTTAGGGAGGAATTAGAGATAAGTGTTATTTACTTGTAGTTTGTATGACTTTGCTTTTNAAAAGATTGGAGCTCAATGATGAAAAAACTATGAAATATTTATAAGGTAAAGAAATGCTTTGAGTTTCAAATTTAGAGAAAGAAAGAAGTTCAAAATCATTAAAGGCTCTTCAGATATATTAATCCTCACTTTAAAAAGGAAAAAGAAAGGATTGAAAACAATCCCTGAAAAGAAAAGAAAAATATCTAGGATTGAAAGCAATCCAAAGAAAAAGAAAAAAAAAATTATTATTATGGAAGTGAGGAGAAGCTTGAGGATATGCCTAATAAAAAATTGGCTTTACTTGACCTACCTAAAGGGAAAACTTAAATACATTTCTGAACTTATATTTATGGAATTAGATCTTTTACTAGTAGAGTTCTCATGTAAGTTCCTATCTTTTGAATATTATAAGTGACTGAATATTACAACATATAGTCATTCTTGAAATAAATAGAAGACTAGAACTCTTAAACTTGATGACTAGATAAGCATGTGCCTACGGAATTAATTCAATTACTTGTTTTTTCTCTGAAAATCTCACTATGATTTTAAATCAAAGAAAAGAAAACTAGAACTCTTAAACTTGATGACTATATAATCTTGTGGCTACAGAGTTAATTCAATTACTTGTTTATTTTGAAAATCTCACTATGATATTTATTTAAATCAAACTTATCATATTTTTTGAATTAAAACTTAACTGCATTAGATCATAACTTTTATATATTACTAAAATTACTTGAGGACAAGTAATAGTTAAGTTTGAAGGATTTTGACCAAAGGAAAATATGTTGAGATTTTCATACCTATTTTATACTGTTTTTAATGATAATGCACTCTTAAAAAAGGTATTTTTGATGTTTTATTGCAGGAATGATGAATTAGGGTCATTGGAGCAAAAAGATGGAAAGATATTTTTGATGTTTTGTTGCAGGAATAAGGAATTAGGGTTATTGGAGCAAAAAGATGTAAAAAGGAGCAAATTTGGAGCGAAAAGGATCAAAATGTGAAGATTTGAACTAGGCTGCCGATGGCGCCCTCGACGCCGCCGACGACGAGATTTTCCCAAGACTACAGGACAAAAATTCTCTAGAAGCCCGCCGACGGCACCCTCAAGGCCGTCGATGACGAGATCGACAGTTATGCCTACTCAAGCTTTGGATAAGGCCAAATTTTGAAGGGATGCTTAGGCAACTCTTGGGAAAGTTCATCTACAACTTTAAAAGAACATTGTTGTCAAAAAAATAGAGGGGGGAGATAGTGTGCTAGAGGTCCTGGAGGTTAGAGAGGTTCCATTAGTGTGTAAAAATTGTGAGGATTTCTTCGAGAGATTGTAGGAGTGGAGGGAAAGTGAGAGATTTCTTTCTCCTTACTACTTCGAAAAGGAATTCCGTGTGCTGTAAAGAAAGGAAGAGATTCAGAGGAACTTCAATGAGTGTTCTTAGGGAGAAATTAGAGATAAGTTATTTACTTCTTGTAGTTTGTATGACTTTGATTTTATATATGAATTCTAAATTTTATTGTGTTTTCCCCATGAGATATGAGTAGTTTTCTCTGTCTTTCTCCTTGTCTCGAGATTTGTGAAATNACCTTCATTAAAATAATTAGTTATTTAATAGTTATTAAAATTACTTATTTATTTCAATTGCCTATTATTGACAGATAAACAAATTGAATTCCATTGTTGCGATTAAAGGAGTGCTTTTCTAAACTCTTAGTTCGTGATTCTAATATTACTCCCTATGGGATCGATATCTATGACTCTATTAGAGCCCTATATTACTTGAGCGATGCGTATACTTGCGTTGATAAGTGTGACTTTACAATTATTGAATATTTTATACATACATCTTTATGCGATATGTATACTTGCGTTGATAAGTGTGACTTTACAATTATTGAATATTTATTATGTCCATATTTATCGTATACTTGCATTGATAAGTGTGACTTTACCATTATTGAATATTTTATATATACATCTTTATCGAATCTATAACCATTATTAAGTTTTGGTGTCGTTGCTGAGGAATTAAATCTTTTAGCAGCAGTATTAAATAGTTATATTTTTACGATACGTATACTTGCGTTGATAAGTGTGATTTTACAATTATTGAATATTTTATACATCCATCTTTATCGAATCTATAACTGTTATTAAGTTTGTTGATAAGTGTGACTTCACAATTATTGAATATTTTATACATACATCTTTATCGAATCTATAACTGTTATTAAGTTTTTGATATTAAATACTTGTATTTTTAAGCATATATACTGTCGATGAATTAAATTTTTTAGCAGCAATACTAAATACTTATATTTTTAAGCATATATAAAGTCACTGTCAAGTTTTTTAGTTTGTATGACTTTGATTTTATATATGAATTTCAAGTTTTGTTGTATTTTCCACATGAGATCTGAGTAGTTTTCTCTGTCTTTCTCCTTGGCTTGAGATTTGTGAAATGGTGATTTGAATTGGTGAAGCCATGAAAATGTTAAAGAAATTGTGATTGTCTTAAGATTTGTGAAATGGTGATTTGAATTGGTTGAGCCATAAAAATGTTAAAGAAGTTGTGATGACCACTTTGATCTTAATTTACTTTCAATTTGGCAAATTGATTTGTTAAAATATGTTGAGTTTTACAATTAAAGTNCCCCCATGAGTTATGAGTAGTTTTCTCTGGTTTTCTCCTTGTCTTGAGATTTGTGAAATGGTGATTTGAATTGGTTGAGCCTTAAAAATGTTATAAAGTTGTGATGATCTTTTCACTTCGATCTTAATTTACTTTCAATCTGGCCAATAGATTTTTTAAAATATGCTGAGTTTTACAACTAAAGTGAAGATTACATCCAAGATTCAGGGAGGTCAAAGCCCTTGGAAATTGTGTGCAAATAAATAGGGAAATAATATTATCGGGCGTAGAATTGGAGATTTTAGAGTGACAGACTAAAATCCCCAATTCAGTCCTATTGTTTGGGTGCTGAAGTGTAGATGTTAGCCCTCAGGCAAGGGGAATGTGGAAGCTCTGAAGTGAGAGCTGGTATCCTCCAAACCTAGCTGCAGATTTAGTAAACAAGCGTAGGATTAGACAATGTTATTTATGCCTGGACCAAAGGGGAAAGAATGTGTATGCTCCTATTTGACACAATCCATTTTGAACTGATTCACTTTATCCATTCACTTTAATTTCTTAAGAAGGAGAAGGATGCTTTCTTATGTATTGAATTTCACATTCGAAATTTTATAAGTAGAATTAGTTATTTAAGAGTTATTAAAATTACATATTTATTTCAATTGCTTATTAGTGATAGATAAGCAATTTGAATTATATTGTTGTGATTAAGTATTAATTTTCTAAAATTTTAGTCCGTAGCCTCTAATATTACTCTCTGTGGGATCGATTTTTAGGACACCATTAGATCCCTGTATTATTTGAGCGATACGTATACTTGCATTGATAAGTGTGACTTTACCATTGTTGAATATTTTATATATACATCTTTATCGAATCTATAACCGTTGTCAAGTTTTTGGTGTCGTTGCTGAGGAATTAATCTTCTAGTAGCAATATTAAATACTTGTATTTTTAAGCATATATAAAGTTGCTGTCAAGTTTTTGGTGCAGTTGCCCGGGGAGTAAAAAAGAATCATAATTAGAGTAACAGATAACTTAGGACTATTAGAAAATTTTTACTGGAATAACAACTTATTTTCATATTGAGTTAACTATTTTTTTCTGTGTGCTGATTTCAATTGTATGCGTAAATTTGGACCTGAAAATCTTATACCCTACGATTTGGAATTAGAACGCACGTTAGAAAAATTAGAAGTTTAAGAAGAGAAACTAGAATTCTTGACACAATGGAAAACAATGTAAATAATCAAGGAATAGAAAATGAACACCAGCCTAGACCCCTACGAGATTATGCAAATCCTATAGCAGATGAAATTCACTTATCTATCCGCAATCCTGATGTAGCTGCTAATTCATTTGAGCTTAAACCTGCTATTATCTAAATTGCACAAAACAATCAATTCGGAGGTACACGAAATGAAGATCCTAATTTACACCTTGCTAGTTTTTTTAGAACTTTATGCTACCTTTAAATATGACAGAGTTTCAAACATGCTATTAAACTTAGACATTTTCCTTTTTCACTTAGGGATGAGGCTAAGATGTGGTTAAATTTGTTAGCACCTGGATCTATTAGAACTTGGGGAGAACTTTCATAAAAATTTCAATCCAAATATTTCCCTTCATCCAAAACTGCTAAACTTAGAAATGACATAACATTGTTTTGTCAGATTGATGAAGAGTCGAGATATGAAGCTTGGGAGAGATTTAAAGATCTTCTTAGGAAGTGCCCTCATCATTTTTTACCAGATTGGTTGATAATTCAAACTTTGCATAATGGATTAGTGGGATCACTTAGATCTATTATAGATGTTGCGGCTGGTGGTTCTTTAATGTTAAAACCTTTTGATGAGGCTTACTCGTTAATGGAAGAGATGACTAACAACAATTTTCAATGGCCCTCTGAAAGGGTAAATCCTAAAAGAGTAGCTAGTACCCTTGATTTTGTTACAATATCTATGTTAGCTTTGCAAATTGTTGCAATATCAAAGAAATTAGATCATTATGGAATGAATTATTCTCCACACCTACTATGATGGAAGAGAATTCATTTGGGCAATTTGTGGATGTTCAACCTTCGTATGAGACTTTAAATNTCAACTAAAGTAAAAATTACATCCAAGATTCAAGGAGCACAAAGCCCTTGGAAGTTGGGTGCAAATAAATAGGGAAATAAAATTATCGGGCGTAGAATTGTAAAAGCCCTTGGAAGTTGGGTGCAAATAAATAAAGAAATAATATTATCGGGCGTAGAATTGGACCAAGCCCTTGGAAGTTGGGTGCAAATAAATAGAGAAATAATATTATCGGGCGTAGAATTGGAGCTCTTGGAAGTTGGGTGCAAATAAATAGGGAAATAATATTATCGGGCGTAGAATTGGAGATTTTCAAAGCCCTCGGAAGTTGGGTGCAAATAAATAGGGAAATAATATTATCGGGCGTAGAATTGGAGATTTTAGATTAGAAGTTGGGTGCAAATAAATAGGGAAATAAAATTATCAGGCGTAGAATTGGAGATTTTAGAGGAAAGTTGGGTGCAAATAAATAGGGAAATAAAATTATCGGGCGTAGAATTGGAGATTTTAGAGTGAAAAGTTGGGTGCAAATAAATATGGAAAAAAAATTATCGAGCGTAGAATTGGAGATTTTAGAGTGACAGACTAAAATCCCCAATTTGGTGCAAATAAATAGGGAAATAAAAATTATCGAGCGTAGAATTGGAGATTTTAGAGTGGAAAGCTAAAATCCTCAATTTGGTCCTATCATTTGGGTGTTGAAGTGTAGATGTTAGCCCTCAGGCAACTAAAATCTTCCAATTTGGTCCTATCGTTTGGGTACTGAAGTGTAGATGTTAGCCCTCAGGGGAGGGGAACGCAATTCAGTCCCGTCGTTTGGGTGTTGAAGTCTAGATGTTAGCCCTCGGGTGAGGGGAACATGAGAACTCTGAAGGGAGAGCCAGTATCCTCCCACCTAGCCGCGGATTCAGTAAACAAGCGTAGGATTAGTCAATGTTCTTTATGCCTGGACTAAAGGGTAAAGAATATGTATGCTCCTATTTAGCACAATATAATTTGAACTAATTCACTTTATCTATTCACTAGAATCTCTTAACAAGGAGAATGATGCTTTCTTATATATTGAGTATCACATTCGAACCTTCATTAGTAAAATCAGTTATTTAAAAGTTATTTAAACCACATATTTATTTCAATTGCCTATTAGTCATAGATAAGCAAATTGAACTTCGTTGTTGTGATTAAAGTATTGCTTTTCTAAAATCCTAGTTCGTAGTTCTAATTTTACTCCTTGTGGGATCGATATCTAGGACTCCATTAGAGCCCTATATTACTTAAGCGATACTTACACTTACGTTGAAAAGTGTGACTTTATAATTATTAAATATTTATTACATGCATATTTATCGAATCTATAATTGTTATTAAAGTTTTAGTACAGTTGCTGAGGAATTAAATCTTTTAGAAGCAGAATTAAATACTTGTATTTTTAAGCATATATAAAGTCACAGTTAGATATAACCTATATTTTTGTAGGATCAATTTCCATGCCATTTTTTGAAATTTTATGCCTAAGTACAATTCCTCTTGCAACCATAAATTGATATTTCTCTCAGTTTAGCACTAGATTTGTCTTCTCACATCGTTCTAAAACTTTCTCTAAATGATTTAGGCAAGCTTCAAATGACACAGAAAAATCATCCACAAAGACATCGATTCATTTTTCAATTAAATCTCTGAAAATTGACATCATATAATTTTGAAAAATTGCAGGTGTGTTACATGATCTGAAGGG
Organism: Phalaenopsis hybrid cultivar; assembly: GCA_002079205.1. NCBI lineage: Eukaryota > Viridiplantae > Streptophyta > Magnoliopsida > Asparagales > Orchidaceae > Phalaenopsis > Phalaenopsis hybrid cultivar. The sequence goes on from JXCR01146701.1 coordinate 81,083, forward strand.
CATTCACCCATAAGAAAAAGTTCCATAAGGACTAGTGAACGTTGCTTTCTATTGATCATTGGGAGCAATAGGCATTTGATGATAACCAGTATATCCATCTGGAAAGCAAAAATATTAGTGCCCAACCAGTCTACCCAACACCGGGTCCAAAAATGATAAAGTAATATGATCCTTTCTGGTGGCTGACTTTAATTTTCTATAATATATGCAGATTCGCCATTGAGTGACTTGTCTTGTTGGTATTAATTCATTATTCTCATTTGTCATAGCAGTCACATATCCTTTCTTAGGAACACAGTGAATTGGACTCACACAAGCACTGTCTAAAATAGGATATATTATTACAACATTTAACCATTTTAAAATCTTTTTTTTTTTTGACAACTTCTTTCATCAGAGGGTTTAATCTCCTTTGATGATCACCTCTTGGTTCAAGATGATATTCGAAGAAAATTCTATGCATACAAATTGAAGGATTGATTCCTTTAATATTTGCTAATGTCCATCCAAAGACTTTCTTATATCTTTTCAAAGTTTGTGATGACTTTAGTTCTTTCTTATATGTTAATTTCGAGGACACAATAACAGGTAATGTGGATAAATCTCCTAAAAATTCAAACTTTAAATGTGTAGGAAGTGTTTTCATTTCTAGTTCAGTAGGTTTCTCAATAGATGAAATCAATTTCTTGTTATTTTCTATAGGATCTAACAATTCAGTTGTTTCTGAACATGATCCAAATCTTCATTACTTACTTCCATAGATTCATTTTAAATTTTATCCTCATCTTCATATTCTAGATATTCTTCTTCACATTTCTTTTCATATGTCTTCGTAAAATAAATTTGGCTTAAATATTTTTTAATATCCATTCCAAAGCATTCAATATATCACTCTTTTGAATGGTATCTCTTTGATTTTGTAATATTAAACGTAACCACTTGAACACTAACTCTCATAATTAGTTCTCTTTTCTACACGTCTATCAAGCTCTTCTAGTGGCAAGAATTGGTCTTCCTAAAATGATAGCATTTTTTTTATCTTCCTCAATATTTAATACAATAAAATGCACAGGAAAGATAAATTTATTAACGTTTACCAAAACATCTTCTATAACTCCCTTAGGGTTGGTAATCGAATAATCAGCTAACCGAAGAGTTACGGTTATAGGTGAAATTTATCCTAAACCCAACCTTCTAAAAATTGATAGAGGCAGAAAATTAAACTGTCTCCTAAATCACATAAAGCTTTTCCAAAAATATTCTGCCAATAGCACAAGAAATAGTAAAACTACCATGATCTTTAAGTTTTTCAGGAAGCTTTTTATAGCACTACACTCATCACTAAGTGCAATAGTTTCATTGTCTACAAACTTCCTTTTCTTGTTAAGTATATCCTTTACAAAATTCACATAACTTGACATTTGTTCCAAAGTTTCAACAAATGAAATGTTTATAGTTAATTTCTTCAATATCTCAAAAAAGTTTGAAAATCGGTTATCTTGGTTTTCCTGCTTCAATCATTGAGGAAATAGAGGTGGTGGTCTTTCTGCAGTGATTTTCATTAGTTTAATTGGACATTATGACTCAAAATGAAAATCTTTATCAGGTTTTNGATCATGATATTCCAAGAAAATTCTATGCATACAAATTGAAGGATTGATTCCTTTAATATTTGCTAATATCCATCCAAAGACTTTCTTATATCTTTTTAAAGTTTGTGATGACTTTAGTTCTTTCTTATATGTTAATTTTGAGGACACAATAACAGGTAATGTGGATAAATCTCCTAAAAATTCAAACTTTAAATGTGTAGGAAGTGTTTTCATTTCTAGTTCAGTAGGTTTCTCAATAGATGAAATCAATTTCTTGTTATTTTCTATAGGATCTAACAATTCAGTTGTTTCTGAACATGATCCAAATCTTCATTACTTACTTCCATAGATTCATTTTAAATTTTATCCTCATCTTCATATTCCAGATATTCTTCTTCACATTTCTTTTCAAATGTCTTTGTAAAATAAATTTGGCTTAAATATTTGTTAATATCCATTCCAAAGCATTCAATATATCACTCTTTTGAATGGTATCTCTTTGATTTTGTAATATTAAACGTAACCACTTGAACACTAACTCTCATAGTTAGTTCCCTTTTCTACACGTCTATCATGCTCTTCTAGTGGCAAGAAATGGTCTTCCTAAAATGATAGAATTTTTTTAATTGGAGGTCTTTCTGCAGTGATTTTCATTAGTTTAATTGGACATTATGACTCAAAATGAAAATCTTTATCAGGTTTTTCATTTTTCACCTCTTCCTTCTCAACTTCAACTTTCACTTCTTTTTGAAGTTTGGTTTCCAGTTCTTTTCGACTTCTCATTTGAATAGCCTTAATATGCTCTTTGTTTTGATCTTTAGGATTTATTTTAACATTATTAGGCAACATTACAGGAAGTCTATTGCTAAGCGCAGTAGCAATTCATCCTAAATGATTTTATAAGTTTCTACTTGTAGCTCCTTGACTTTGTATTTGACTTCTCGTTTGCAATATTAATTCTTCCATTGACAATTTGTTCCCCTTACTCTGCAAATTACCATTAAAAATTGGAAAGTAAAAAGGTTTATTACTTGAATTTCCTTGATTGTTGGAGTTTTGCAATGGGTTTGCAGCATTGTTTCCTCATTGCAGATTTACAACATTAGAGTTATTGTTACTCCAACTGAAATTTAAATGATTTCTCCAAACAGGATTATAATAACTGGAATAAGGATTATTAGACTGATTATTTATTGCATTTAAAGTTTCATAAGAAGGGTGATATTGTATCATTTGTCCCAATGAGTTTTCCTGAAGCATAGGTGGTTTCTGAGAACAATTCATTATATATTGATCTTTTATCTTTGATATAGCAGCTATTTGCACACCTAATATAAATATTACATCATAATCTTGAAAACTAATTTCTCTTCTTAGATTTACTCTTTCAGAGGGTCATTGAAAATTATTAGTATCCATTTCTTTAATTAAAGAATATGCTTCATTGAATGGTTATGACGTTAATGATCCATTATAAATAGATTGAATTATTAAACAATCTGACAACACATGGTGTGGACACTTCCTAAGAAGATCTTTAAATATTTCTCAAGCTTCATAAATTGATTCCCCTTCAAACTGACAAAAAGATGTAATATCATTTCTAAGCTTAGCAGTGTCTTTGGGATGAAAATATTTGCATAAAATTTTTTGTGATAGGTCTCCCTAAGTTTTGATAGATCCATGTGCTAATGAGTTTAACCACATCTTAGTGTTATCCCTTAATGATAAAGAAAAACATCTAAGTCTTACGACATCATTCGACACTCCATCATATTTAAATGTAGCATACAATTCTACGAAACTACCAAGGTGTAAGTTAGGACCTTCAGTTAGTGTTCTCCCAAACTGATTGTTTTGCACATTTTGGATAACAGCAGGTTTAAGGTAAAATGAATTGGCAGCTACATTAGTGTTTTGTATACTCAAATAAATTTCATCTGCTGTAGGATTAACATAATTTCTTAAAGGTCTCTGATGCTCCTCATCTCCAGAATTACTTAAGTTGCAAGTCATTCCGCTAAAACTATCTATCCCTTTTTTTGGTTTTTGAATTTTTCTAATTGTTTTTTCTAACTTTGAATCATAAGGTACTAAATTTTTAGATCTTAAACTACGCATAAAAAAACACAATAAGTAATTAAAGTAAGTAAATACACTAAAATATGAAAATATTTAAATTAAACTACAAATAGTTTTTTCAGTTCAAATAATATGTTCTAAATTATAAATAATTTAGCACTACTTTCCATTATTTCCTTGGAAATTGTGCTAAAAACTTGATGCTCCTCTAGTGTGTGTTATTTTTTCTATGTTTTATGTCAATTTAAATCCCCGTCAATGGCGCCAAAAACTAGATGCACAAATTTGTTGTGTATTATTTTTGTAAATATTTTTTAATATTACAAAACAAATACACGAGAGTACTAAAAATAAATACGCAATTCAAATCCAAATAGAAAAAAACTTTAGTTAAAAAAATTTATCTTTCAAAAACTTTAAACTCCCAAACCTATAATAATAACGCAAGTATACGTATTGCACAAGTAATAAACAACTCTAATGTAGTCTTATATATCGATCCCACATAAAATTTGNCTTTAGTTAAAAAAATTTATCTTTCAGAAACTTTAAACTCCCAAGCCTATAATAATAATGCAAGTATACGTATTGCACAAGTAATAAACAACTCTAATGTAGTCTTATATATCGATCCCACATAAAATTTTAAAATTCGTTTGAATAAATTCTTAACACAATTCAAACTTCAAAATGTAAGTACAAAATTCAAATCTAAAGTAATTTTAGTGTATTCAAAATACAATGCACTTAAAAGAACTAAATTAATTTAACTAATTGTTAAACTTCAAAAGTAAAATTCCATTAACTAAATAAAGTTTCTGTGACGAAGAGTTCAAATTTAAGAAGTCATCCTTCCACTTTACAACCAGTGTATGGATCGTGAAAAAATTAGAATCATTTATCTATATATATATATATATATATATATATATATATATATTGGNGAAAATTCGTTTGAATAAATTCTTAACACAATTCAAACTTCAAAATGTAATTACAAAATTCAAATCTAAAGTAATTTTAGTGTATTCAAAATACAATGCAGTTAAAAGAACTAAATTAATTTAATTAATTGTTAAACTTCAAAAGTAAAATTCCATTAACTAAACAAAGTTTCTGTGACGAAGAGTTCAAATTTAAGAAATCATCCTTCCCCTTTACAACCAGTGTATGGATCGTGAAAAAATTAGAATCATTTATCTATATATATATATNATTTTATTGGAATAACAATTCTACTATAAATCAAAAATGGGAGAACAACCCAGTGAACCTATTAGGAAATTCATCAAACTAAGAAAATGTTAATTATAGACCTTCTTATCCTCCATGATTTAATAGTAACACTCAATTTAAGGAAAAGAAGTTGTCTATGGAAGAGATGATATTAAATATAGGTCAATAATTGCAGAATCAAGGAAATCAATGTCAAATTCAAGGAAATTAGTTACAAAATCAAGGAACTGCTATTAAGAATATTGAAAATCATTTGGGGAATATCGCTATTGCGCTTAGTAACTGAACATTAGGAACTTTTCCTAGTACTGTGGAACCAAATCCTAAAGATCAAGGAAAAGAATAGATAAAAGCGATATAATTATAAAGTGAAAAATAATTGGAAATAAGAGTGCAAAATGAAACAGAAACTGAAAAAGAGAAAGTGGATACAGAAAAAGAAAAGGATCATGAATACCCATATTCATAATATCCACTTACACCAATGAAATTACTGTAGAGAAACCTCCGCCACCGTTTCCTCAAAGATTGAAGCAACACGAACAGAATAAACAGTTTTCCAAGTTTTTAGAAATTTTTAAAAAATTAACGGTAAATATTCACTTCGTAGAAGCTTTAGAGCAAAAGCCCAATTATGTGAAGTTTATGAAAGATATTTTGAACAAGAAAATGAAGTTTATTGATAATGAGACTGCTGCACTTAGCAAAGAGTGTAGTGCAATTATTCAGAAAAAGCTTCCTGAAAAAGTTAAAAAATCCAGGCAGTTTCACTATACCGTGTGCTATCGATGAAAAATTTTATGGAAGAGTTTTATGTGATTTGGGAGCCAGCATTAATCTTATGCCTCTATCAATCTTCAAAAGATTAGGATGTCACCTACTTCTGTAACTTCTTAATTCGCGGATCGTTCAGTTACAAATCCTAAGGGAGTTATAGAAGATGTGTTAGTAAAAGTTGATAAATTTATCTTTCCTATGGATTATTATTTTTGATATGGAGGAAGATAAAGAAATACCTATAATTTTAGGGAGACCTTTTTTAGCTTTAAGGGAGTTATAGAAGATGTGTTAGTAAAAGTTGATAAATTTATCTTTCCTGTGGATTTCACTTTAGATATGGAGGAAGATAAAGAAATACCTATAATTTTAGGGAGAACATTTTTAGCTACTGGGATATGGAGGAAGATAAAGAGATACCTATCATTTTAGGGAGACCATTTTTAGCTACTGGAAAAGCTATGATAGATATGAGGAATATAAAGGAATACCTATCATTTTAGGGAGACCATTTTTAGCTACTGGAAAAGCTATGATAGATGAGGAAGATAAAGAAATACCTATCATTTTAGAGAGATCGTTTTTAGCTACTGGAAAAGCTATGATAGATGTTCAAAAGGGAGAATTAACTATGAGAGTTAATGATCATGGAAAAGCTATGATAGATGTTCAAAAAGGAGAATTAACTATGAGAGTTAACGATCAAGAATTGGAAAAGCTATGATAGATGTTCAAAAAGGAGAATTAACTATGAGAGTTAATGATCAAGAAGCCGGAAAAGCTATGATAGATGTTCAAAAAGGAGAATTAACTATGAGAGTTAATGATCAAGAAGTTACTTTTAACATTGCAAAATCTATGAAATACCCTGCTGATGTTTTCATATGGAAATTAGTGAACATCTAATGAAAGAACATTTTGAAGAGAAAGAACAATTTGAAGGTAGTGATGAAGTTATTTTGGACGAAATAGAAAATGAAGAATTAGATTATGTTCAGGGAAGATTTGATGACTGGATATTACAGGAAATGCTGATAAGAATCTAGTTCCGTCAATTATAAAACCACCTAAACTTGAGTTGAAAATATTCCTAACCACTTGAAGTATGTGTTTCTGGGAGACTCATCTACACTACCTATTATTATATCTTTAGAATTAAATGATTTGCAAGAGCAAACACTTTTGGATACATTAAAAAGATATAAGAAAGCTTTTGGTTAGACCTTAGCTGATATTAAGGGAGCCAGTCCTTTGATCTGTATGCACAGAATTATACTCGATGAACAATATAAACCAAGAGTTGATCCACAAAAGAGATTAAACCCAATGATGAAAGAAGTGGTAAAAAAGGAAATTTTGAAATGGTTAGACACTAGAATTATATATCCTATTTCAGATAGTGCAATCAAGAAAGAAATTTTGAATTGGTTGGACAATGTAATTATATATCCTATTTTAGACAGTGCTTGGGTAAGTCCAACTCATTATGTTCTTAAGAAAGGAGGAGTAACTGTTGAAACAAAAGAGAATAATGAATTAATACCTATCAGAAAAGTTAATGGGTGGTGTATTTGCATTGATTATAGAAAATTAAACATGCCACTAGAAAAGATCACTTCCCTTTACCATTTTTAGAACAAATAGTAGATAGACTTGCTGGGCACAAATATTTTTATTTTTTAGATGGCTATACTGGTTACCATCAAATTCCTATTGCTCCTGAGGATCAAGAAAAGATAACATTTACTAGTCCTTTTGATTACCATCAAATTCCTATTGCTCCTGAGGATCAAGAAAAGACAATATTTACTAGTCCTTTTGGTTACGATCAAATTCCTATTGCTCCTAAGGATCAAGAAAAGACAACATTTACTAGTCCTTTTGGAATATATTGCTCCTGAGGATCAAGAAAAGACAACATTTACTAGTTCTTTTGGAACTTTTGCTTTTCGAAATGTCTTTCGGATTATGTAATGCACCTGCAACATTCCAGAGATGTATGATGTCCATATTTATATTACTCCTGAGGATCAAGAAAAGACAACATTTACTAGTCCTTTTGGAACTTTTGCTTTTTGAAGAATTGTTCCTGAGGATCAAGAAAAGACAACATTTACTAGTCCTTTTGGAACTTTTGCTTTTCGAAGAATGCCTCAGATTATGTAATGTTTGCAACATTTCAGAGATGTATGATGTCTATATTTAGTAAGTTAATTGATGATGGATTGGAATTAGTCCTTTTGGAACTTTTGCTTTTTGAAGAATGTCTTTCGGATTATGTAATGCACCTGCAAAAACTTTTGCTTTTCGAAGAATGCCTTTTGGATTATGTAATGCACCTGCAACATTCCAGAGATACCTTATTTAGTAAGTTAATTGATGATGGATTGGAAGTATTTATGGATGATTTCTCTGTATTTTACATTTAGTATGTTAATTGACGATGGAATGGAAGTATTTATGGATGATTTCTCTATATTTGGAACATCATTTGACGCATGCTTGAATTAACTTGAAAAAGTTTTGGAGTTATGCGAAAGAACTAAATTATTTCTAAATTGGAAGAAATGTCAATTTATGGTTGCAGGAGAAATTGTGTTAGAGCATAAAATTTCAGAAAATGGTATGGAAGCAGACCCTGCAAAAATTCAAGTTTTATCTAAATTAACACCTCCTACTAATGTAAGAGAGGTTAGGAGTTTTCTNATGTTTGGCAGCTGGAGTTTGTGGTGCTCTGCTAGGGTTTCAAAAGGATGAAGATTGGTGGTCGCTGGCTACAGAGGATCTCTGAGGTGGTGGATTGTTGTGGTTAGCTCCCTGCTGGCTATTTCTTTGGTGGTGGTGGAGGTTCTCTTGTGGATGTCTTTAGTTTTACTGTTCCATTGAGCTTCTCTCTGCTGCTCCCTTGGCCGTGGTTCCCTATAGGGAAAGGGAGACTGGATTCTTGTTCCAAGTCTGCTTAGGTTTTCTGGTGGCTAGCCTCCACTGGTCGGACTCCTGGTGACTGCTTTTCTTTCTGCCGTTGGGTGGGACCCTTTCTGTCCCATTTAGTGGTTTATGACTGCTGAGTGGGACTCTTACCGTTCCATTGAGTGTTTGGCTCTTTGGAACTAGAATCCCTGTCTTTTGTTTTGAGCTGAAGCTGCTTTAATGGAGTTTAGTCCCATTAATGTGGAAGTTAATGCTTAATGGACCCAAGCCACTTATGCTGGTGTAGTTCGAAGAGGGCAAGATTTGCCTAAAAACTTTGACCATCTGGTTTTCCCCCAAGCCATGCATGATGGCAAGACTTCCTGCCCTTTTATTTCTCCTATTGGAATCAAAGAGGGTGAACCTGCTATAATTGTTACCCCTGGGGAGATGCAAACTCTGAATGAATCTATTAAGTTCACCTTGATTGGCAAGTTTCAATTTGCCCATCCAAAAATAGATTTTGTTAGAAAATTTTTTGAGGAACTCCAACTCATTGGTGCTTGGCAGCTGGGAATAATTGATGGGAGACATCTTTTAATCAAGATGTCTAATGAGGAGGATTATGTTAAATTTTTTCCTAAACAGACTCTCCTAATTGTTGGAACCCCAATGAAATTATTAAAATGGACACCTGGATTTGACCCAAGCAAAGAACCCCAATTGTATCAATTTGGTTTAAATTTCCTAACCTCCCTATTCAATATTACCACCAAAATGTTCTTTTCAACATTGGAAGAGTGCTTGGATGCCCTTTAAAAGTTGATGCCCAACCTACAGTTTGGCTAGACCAGCTGGTGCAAGAGTGCTGGTGGAAAGAGATATCACATTACTAGAAATAAAGAGGGTTTGGATTGGAACCCTTGAGGAAGGGTTTTGACAAAGCATTATTATGAAACAAAAACCAGTATTCTGCCCTCACTGCAGGATGTTTGGACATAATGTGGACAAATACTATAAGCTGCATCAACCATCTAGAAAAATAGCCCCTAAAAGTATGCCTACTCAGGGAGGATCAGTTGAAGCCTTAGGAAAGGATATCAGAAAAACTAATGAATAAGAAGCAGTCAGTGGTACAACTGATATGGAAGTCTGTCCTAAGCTTCCAAGTATTCTAGAAGAGGTCACTGAAATAAACACTCCTACCAGGAATGTTCAGGAAAAGGTAGTGGAGGGCAGACAAGGAGACATTGCAAGAAGTAAAATTGATATCAGTCCCCACAAAGTAAAAAACTCCACTGTGGAATTAATAGTTAAGGTGCTTACTGAGGAATGGCAAGTTCAAAAGAGTAACAAAAAAAAGAAGGGAAAGATGGAATTGAAGCTGCTGCAGGAAGCTCCCTCCTTGGAAGCAAATAATCAGCTGATTGATTCCATACAAAGAACCAAAAGGAAAGGGAGAACCCTTTCACAATGATTAAGTTTTTATGTTGGAACATTAGGGGTGTTGCACACCCTAACACTCTCACAAGGCTGGTACACATTGGGAACTCAAAAAATATGTGTAGTTGGAGCTCAGGTGGGTTATGCCACCTTTGTTTATGCTAGTTGTCTTCCAAGGAATCAAGAGTTGCTGTGGATGGAGCTTTCTAACATCAGCCAGTCCATCAACTCATTTTGGATTGTGGGGGGGGGGATTTCAATTGTATTACTTCTCCAGATGAAAAAAAAGGAGCCAGACCTCCATCTCAAACCTCTATGCTGACGTTTAATGAATTCCTTATAGATGCTCAGTTATTTGATTTGGGTTTTCAGGGTCCTAAATACACTTGGAGAAGAGGGGTTTTATTGGAAAGACTTGATAGATTGTTGGGAAACTCTATGTGGTATTAATCCTTCCCTTATACAATCATCACACACCTTGCCATGTCTGGGTCAGACCATAGACCCATTCTTTGCTCAATTCAAAATGTTGTGAAGCTTGGGGGTTCCCCCTTTAGATTCCAAAACATGTGTACTCTTCATCCTAATTTCATCAAGGAAGTAACTAATGCTTGGACCTTGGATAAATCTATGGAAATTACATAAGAAGGTGGCCCTCCATTTAAAGAGTTGGAATTGGAATACTTTTGGTGATGTTAATGAGAATTTAAAAATTNTACTAATGCTTGGACCATCAATGAAGATTGTGGACCATGGATAAATCTATGGAAATTACAAAAGAAGGTGGCCCTCCATTTAAAGAGTTGGAATTGGAATACTTTTGTTGATGTTAATGAGAAATTAAAAACTGCACAGAATCAGGTGATCAACATTAAAGAAGATTTCCAGAAGGGTTTAAATTCTGAGAGATTTCTTCAAATTCTAATGAAGAACTTCTTGCTCATATCACTTATAATGAAGCCTTCTAGAAGCAGAAAGCTGCCATTACCAAGTTCACTGAGGGGGACAAAAACTCTAGCTTTTTTCATTCTTGCATAAATTGTAGGACAAAATGTAATATGATTCTGGAGATTAAGAACTCTGAAGGGATGAGGTTAACTGAGGCTGAAGATATTGCTTTTGATGCTGTCAAGTTTTTTCAACAACTTTTTAACTCTCATCTCACAACTAGAACCAATGTTGATGCTAATTTATTTGCTGATTGCACTGACTATGTCAGTAAGATGACCCTAGATCAAATCCCCTCTGAAGTTGAGATTAGAGCTGCTGTTGATTTTATAGATGATGACAAAACTGCTGGCCTAGATGGCTTCACTGCAAAGTTTTACAAAATCTGTTGGATTGTGGTTGAGGATGTCTTTATCTCTGCTATACAAGAATTTTTCAGAGGAACTAATCCACCCAGATACTTTGCCTCCTCAACTATCACTTTGATTCATAAAAATCATGTCAGAAAGAATTAGGGAGATTTCAAGCCCATTAGTTTAACTAATGTTATTACCAAGGTAATAAGCAAAATACTGGTCTTCAGAATTCAGCCACATCTTCAGCAGCTAATTTGTGCTAATCAAACTGCCTTTGTTAAAGGAAGATTCATTACAGATAATATTTTGCTTGCCCAAGAGATGCTGCTTGATTTGGATAGGAAATGTAGAGGAGGTAATGTTATCTATAAATTAGATATCAAGAAGGCTTATGACACTATCAACTGGAATTACNTTGCTCAAAATCAAGTGATTAGAATTGAAGAAGATTTTTAGAAGGTCTTAATAAACTGACAGAGAGCTTCATAAAGCTAATGAAGAACTACTTGCTCATATCACTTATAATGAGCCTTCTTGAAGCAGTTATTAGCAAGTTCACTTAGGAGGACAGAAACTCCAGCTTCTTTCATGCTTGCATAAATTTCATGAGAAAATGTAATATGATTCTGGAGATTAAGAACTCTGACGGTATAAAGTTAACTAAGGCTGAAGACATTGCTCTTGATGCTGTCAAATTTTTTCAACAACTTTTTAACTCCCATCCCACTACTAGAACCATTGTTTATGTTAATTTATTTGCTGATGGGACTCATTATGTCAGTAGGCTGACCCTTGATAAAATCCCCTATGAAGATGAGATTAGTGTCGCTCTTGACTCTATAGATGATGAAAAAACTGCTGGCCCTGATGGCTACACTGCTAAGTTTTACAAAAGCTGCTGAACTGTGGTTAAGAATGAATTTATATCTCTTGTTCAGGAATTTTTCAAAGGAAAAAATCCACCTAGATACTTTACCTCCTCAACTATCACTTTAATTCCTAAAAACCAGGTCAGAAACAATTGGGGAGATTTCAGGCCCATTAGTTTAACTAATGTTATTACCAAGGTAATAAGCAAAATTCTAGTCTTCAGAATTCAGCCACATCTTCAGCAACTAGTTTGTGCTAACCAAACTGCCTTTGTCAAAGGGAGATCCATTNGAGCTGCTATTAGCAAGTTCACTTAGGGGGACAGAAACTCCAGCTTCTTTCATGCTTGCATAAATTTCAGGAGAAAATGTAATATGATTCTGGAGATTAAGAACTCTGAGGGTATAAAGTTAACTAAGGCTGAAGACATTGCTCTTGATGCTGTCAAATTTTTTCAACAACTTTTTAACTCCCATCCCACAACTAGAACCATTGTTGATGCTAATTTATTTGCTGATGGGACTCACTATGTCAGTAGGCTGACCCTTGATCAAATCCCCTCTGAAGATGAGATTAGTGTCTCTCTTGACTCTATTGATGATGACAAAACTGCTGGCCCTGATGGCTATACTACTAAGTTTTACAAAAGCTGCTAGACTGTGGTTAAGAATGAATTTATATCTGTTGTTCAGGAATTTTTCAAAGGAAAAAATCCACCTAGATACTTTACCTCCTCAACTATTACTTCGATTCCTAAAAACCAGGTCAGAAACAATTGGGGAGATTTCAGGCCCATTAGTTTAGCTAATGTTATTACCAAGGTAATAATCAAAATTCTAGTCTTCAGAATTCAGCCACATCTTCAGTAACTAGTTTGTGCTAACCAAACTACCTTTGTCAAAGGGAGATCCGTTTCAGATAACATTTTGCTTGCCCAAGAGATGCTGCTTGACTTGGACAGGAAATTTAGAGATGGTAATGTTATCTATAAGTTAGATATTAAGAAGGCTTATGACACTATCAACTGGAATTACGTCTTTGAAACTCTTATTGCTAGGGTCTTTGCTGAAGGTTTCATTATGCTGATCAAAAGATGGCTTCTTTGTAACAACCACTCAGTAATTATCAATGATTCATGTCATGGATTCTTTTCCTGTCTCCTACAATTTTCATTTTAGCTATGGATTATTTCTCTAGATTGCTGAATCAATTGTTCTCTAGCTCCCCACATTTGGCTTTTCAGTATAAATCAAGTGTTTGTATCAGTCATCTGGCTTATGCTGATGATGTGATTATTTTCTCAAAGGCCACTAAGAATGCTACCAAAATGCTGTATAAGGCACTCAAACATTTCCAGCTCACCTCAGGTATGGAGTTAAATATACCAAAATGCCAATTTTTTCCTAGCACTAATATGTCTCAACAGATAAAACATTGGATATCTAGTTACACAGGTTTCAGCTTGTCCTCTTTGCCTATCAAATACCTGGGTGTTCTTTTAATTAAGGGCAGAAACAAATAGATTCATTTAATGAGGTAATTGATAAGATTAAGAACCAACAGCAATGCTGGACCAATTCTTTTTTGTCCAATGGTGGGAGGATCATTCTACTAAAAAGTATTCTTACTGCCCTCCCTTCTAATTTTCTACAAATTTTTTCAATGAAGAAAGGAACTCAGCAACTACTGGGGAGAATGTTTAACAAGTTTCTATGGGATGGTCAGAAGAAACAAGTACACTTGCTCCCATGGCAAAGGCTTTGCAAACCTTACTGTGCTGGAGGTTTGGGTTTTAAAGAGTTTCAGCACATGAGTTTCATTAACTTATGCAAACTTTAGATTAAATTTAGAGCCCAAGATAGCCTTTGGGCTGTTTTTATGAAAGGGAAATATTGTAGAACTTCTCACCCAAGCCTGGTTATCAAAAAGCTGGGTGATTCTAGACTTTGGGGTAAACTGTTAGAGGTTAGNGGATTAAATTTAGAGCCCAAGATCGCCTTTGGGCTGTTTTTATGAAAGGGAAATATTGTAAAACTTCTCACCCAAGCCTGGTTATCAAAAAGCTGGGTGATTCTAGACTTTGGGGTAAACTGTTAGAGGTTAGAGAGAAAGCTGAGGAAACCTTCATCTGGGAGCTAGGGGAAGGTCAAATAAATTTCTAGTTTCATAAGTGGACTTGGAATGGTGAAAAAATCCAAGGCTCAATCTCAAATCCCAATAGACATGATATGGTTAAAGAGTACTGGAATGAGAATCAGTGGAATTATACACTTCTCTCTTATATTCTAAACAGTGAGCAGTTATATTTGGTCGAGCAAACACCTATTTATCGTGAACAAAGAGATAAAATTTTTATTAAAAAATCCAATTCTCAAAAAGTTTCTTATTATATCTATCAAACCTTCTTTCAATGGCCTTCTGTTCATTGGGGCACTGATATTTGGGGGAAACATCTAACAACTTCAATGTCTTTCTTCAGCTGAAGATTATGGCAATCTGTGCTCCCAACTGATGATATCTTGAAAATGAAAGGGTTGAGGGGGCCTTCTTGTTGTNGAAATCCCAATAGACATGATATGGATAAAGAGTACTGGAATGAGAATCAGTGGAATTATACACTTCTCTCTAATATTCTAAACAGTGAGCAGTTGTATTTGGTCGAGCAAACACCTATTTATCCTGAACAAAGAGATAAAATTTTTATTAAAAAAGCCAATTCTCAAAAAGTTTATTATTATATCTATCAAACCTTCTTTCAATGGCCTTCTGTTCATTGGGGCACTGATATTTAGGGGAAACATCTAACAACTTCAATGTCTTTCTTCAACTGGAGATTATGGCAATCTGTGCTCCCAACTGATGATATCTTGAAAATGAAAGGGTTGAGGGGGCCTTCTTGTTGTCTTCTATGCCATAAGGAGGAGGAGACCTTGGATCACCTCTTCTTTAAATGCAAATTCTCTCAAAAAGTTTGGACTGAGTTATTGATCACTGTAAAAACAGATACAATTAATATCAGCTAGATCAACTTCTACAACTACTGGGAACAGCGGAAACAGATCAAATTATAGGTTATCCCTTATATAGTGCTTGGTTTATTTGGATCTGCAAAAATAGTGTTAAATATGAAGATTCAACACCTCTTGCTAAAGCTGTGACTTCACATTGCACGTCATACCTACAGAAAATCATTAAATATCCCAATTTTCCTAATATCTTCAGGAATTGGGTTCCTAAAGCTGCTAATCAATATAATTTTATTTTCTCATTGATTGAATGGGCTCCTCCTCCTGATGGCTGGATGAAAGCTATTACTGGCGAAAGTTTTTTAAAAGGAACTGTTGGTGTTGACCTCACTTTTGGTTAAGGTTTAGTTTTTTTCTCTTTAGTAGCGTAAGGTCTAGCCATATGACTTTCCTAATGACTATTCCTAGAAAACTAGAAAATGCACCCTCACCACTTGAAGTTCCACATGTTGGTCTCAACCTCTAAATACTTAGTAGGTGGGGTCACTATGGGGGAAANGTCAGCTAGATCAACTTCTACAACTACTGGGAACTGTGGAAACAGATCAAATTATAGGTTATCCCTTGTATAGTGGCTTGGTTTATTTGGATCTGCAGAAATAGTGTTAAATATGAAGATTCAACACCTCTTGCTAAAGCTGTGACTTCACATTGCACATCATACCTACAGAAAATCATTAAATGTCCCAATTTTCCTAATATCTTTAGGAATTGGGTTCCTGAAGCTGCTAATCAATATAATTTTATTTTCTCATTGATTGAATGGGCTCCTCCTCCTGATGGCTGGATGAAAGCAAATACTGGCGAAAGTTTTTTAAAAGGATCTGTTGGTGTTGACCTCACTTTTGGTTAAGGTTTAGTTTTTTCCTCTTTAGTAGTGTAAGGTCTAGCCATAGGACTTTCCTAATGACTATTCTTAGAAAACTAGAAAAGACACTCTCACCACTTGAAGTTCCACATGTTGGTCTCAACCTCTAAATACTTAGTAGGTGGGGTCACTATGGGGGAAACTCAAGATGAGTCACCCTTAGGACTTCTGTACCTTAAGGATGACCTTGGGTGTTGGTCCAGAGCTAATTTACTCACTACACTCATCTACACTCACAATCACTCACAGCCCTGAACTCAAATTTCTAGCCTATATCTCTTGATCTTTTTGGGATACTCATGTAGATGGTCCCCTAAACCTACCAGCCCTAGGGCTATGGNCTTCTGTACCTTAAGGATGACCTTGGGTGTTGGTCTGGAGCTAATTTACTCACTACACTCATCTACACTCACAATCACTCACAGCCCTGAACTCAAATTTCTAGCCTATATCCCTTGATCTTTTTGGGATACTCATGTAGATGGTCTCCTAAACCTACCAGCCCTAGGGCTATGGTTTTGCTAAGACCACTATGTAGAGGACCCAAAATGGGGTTTCCATTGATCCATGGCTTGTTGATGATGATTGGTACCTCAACTCTACTAAAATACCCATCTTGGCCTTTTACCACTAAAACACGCCCAAATTACCAAAATANGATTGATCCATGGCTTGTTGATGATGGTTGGTACCTCAACTCTACTAAAATACCCATCTTGGCCTTTTACCACTAAAACACGCCCAAATTACCAAAATACCCATCCCAAAAATTCCAAAAATTCCCAAAAAATCCCAATAAATTTCAAATATTCCCAATTTCATTTATCTCACAACTACCACATGACCCAATTTGGCTAATTTAACCATCTTTAACAAATATCCCCAAACTTGCCTTTAAGGGCCCAAATTCCCCAAATTCAACCCAAATGTCCATCAATTTGATCTCAATTGGCCTCAATTCCTATAATAAACTCAAATTCACTTTTTATATGACAAAACTAAACCAAATACAAGCCTAATTGGCCCATGATTTGAGCCCAATTTTGATTTGGNCTAAACTCAAATTCACTTTTTATATGACAAAATTAAACCAAATACAAGCCTAATTGGCCCCCGATTTGAGCCCAATTTTGATTTGGGTCAAAACCCCAATTTTGATCATATGACCTAATCTCACCAAATTGAAACCACATCCTAGTTAATTGGCCCCAATTAATGTTGAAAAATCTTTATAACATTTCTTTACAGCAAAATTAACCATCAATTGGCCTTGGTGAAGTCTCAAATCCATTTGATTTTGGCCTAAATCCAAAATTCCCANTTCTTTATAACATTCCTTTACATCAAAATTAACCATCAATTGGCCTTGGTGTAGTCTCAAATCCATTTGATTTTGGCCTAAATCCAATATTCCCAAATTTAGCCCCAAATTGGCTAAGTCCCCAAATTTCACCCAACTGATTGCCTTAACCCCCAAATTGGCATCTAATTCATGTTAAAAATTCTTCATGAGGTCCCTATTCACCATTAACAATAATAAAGTTGTACTTAGTCCATGGTTAACCCAAGCTAGACCTAAGCCTAGCCCAACATGACCAATTTGATTTAAGTTCAAAATTCCATCAAATTGACCCTTCAATTGAGCTCAAAACCACTTCCATTCTTCACCAAAGTTGTTCCTTATCAATCTACACCAAATTCAACAATCAATTGAGCCAATTGACATGGCTAACCTAGCCCAAACCCAAACCTTTCAATTGAACTCAAAACCACTTCCATCCTTCATCAAAGTTGTTCCTTGTGATCATCTACCATTCAATTGAGCTCAAAACCACTTCCATTCTTCACCAAAGTTGTTCCTTATGATCATCTACACTAAATGCAACATTTATTTGGGCCAATTGGTATGGCTAACCTAGCCCAAACCCAAGTTTTGGTCATTTGCACCCACTTGGACCCATGCACTAAATGTGACCTNACAAATTGGCATCCAATTCATGTTAAAAACTCTTCATGAGGTCCCTATTCACCATTAAAAACAATAAATTTGGACTTAGCCCATGGTTAACCCAAGCTAGACCTAAGTCTAGCCCAACATGACCAATTTGATTAAAGTTCAAAATTCCCTCAAATTGACCCTTCAATTGAGCTCAAAACCACTTCCATTCCCAACATGACCAAAATGATTAAAGTTCAAAATTCCCTCAAATTGACCCTCCAATTGAGCTCAAAACCACTTCCATCCTTGATTTAAGTTCAAAATTCCTTCAAATTGACCTTTCAATTGAACTCAAAACCACTTCCATCCTTCACCAAGATTTATTATGATCATCTACACTAAATGCAACAATCAATTGAGCCAATTGACATGGCTAACCTAGCCCAAACTATGATCATCTAAACCAAATGAAATAATCAATTGAGCCAATTGACATGAATAACCTAGCCCAAACCCAAGTTTTGTTTTCAAATTGACCTTTCAATTGGGCTCAAAACCATTTCCATTCTTCACCAAAGTTGTTCCTTGTGATCATCTACACCAAATGCAACAATCAATTAAGCCAACTGACATGGCTAACCTAGCCCAAACCCAATCTACACCAAATTCAACAATCAATTGAGCCAATTGACATGGCTAACCTAGCCCAAACCCAAACCTTTCAATTGAACTCAAAACCACTTCCATCCTTCATCAAAGTTGTTCCTTGTGATCATCTACCATTCAATTGAGCTCAAAACCACTTCCATTCTTCACCAAAGTTGTTCCTTATGATCATCTACACTAAATGCAATATTTATTTGGGCCAATTGATATGGCTAACCTAGCCCAAACCCAAGTTTTGGTCATTTGCACCCACTTGGACCCATGCACTAAATGTGACCTAACCACCCTAAAGTCACCAAATTAACTCAATCACAGTCATTGGTTGGACTTAGTGTCCAGTCCAAACAACATGAAACCACCTAAATCAAGCCATGGACCAAAGGTCCTCCAAATCAAGGGATATTATTTTCAAAAATGCATGTGCTTAAGATATCCTTACAAAAATTAGGTATTATTGCACTAAATTGTTGTGACATATTCCCCTGGGTTCCTTGAGCTCCTAGCCACCTCCCCCTGGCCGGCCGGCCGGCCTTGTGGTCGGAAAATCTCAAAACCAAGAGCCACCCCCATGGAGCTTCACCTAAATTAAACCTAGAGGCCAGCTCAAAACAGAGAATGACTGTCTTTGTCTACAATAATCTTCTTCACATCCCCACGGAAATTCATATTCTGCACAAAACCTCACAAAATTTCACATATCTTCCTCACAATGTCAACCTTTTTTTACATGACAAACATCTATGAGGTCAACACCACAAACTTTCTACACTATATTTTTGTCGTTCTCGGAGGCAGTTCCAAAACGCCAACTCTTTTCTCGCTACCCCTTTGGGTTGGTTATGAGTCCCAGAGCTTTCCTTCCTAATGTGACACACACATCTTCGAGATAGGAGTAAGACTCCCTTGAATGGAACACTACATCGTATTCTCAACCTTTCAAGATTGGTATAAGACCCTCTTGAATGGGACCATGACATCCAATTCTCTACACACATCTTCGACATAGGTGTAAAACTCCCTTGAATGGAGCACAACATCCTATTCTCAACCTTTCAAGATTGGTATAAGACCCCCTTAAAGGGGACCATGGCATCTAATTCTCTACACACATCTTAAAGATTGGTATATGACACCCTTGAATGGAACACGACATTCTACTCTCAATCTTCGAGGTTGGTACCCAAATTCTAACTCTCTTTTCGGAATTAATACCTAAATTTCATTTCCCAACTCAAGATCAACACCTAAATACTGATTCCCATCCTTAATAGACACCTGAAACTTGATAATTTCAAGCTCACTCTCAAATCCCCAGCGAGAGTTTCTATTTCTTAATTTCAAACAAATATGCAATTTCTAATTCCCTAGCGGGAACAACAATAACTCAAATTCTACACTCCTTCTATTTCTGTTGACTTTTGACTATGTATATATTTTATTGATCTTGTCGGTCAACGCCAATACGCGTGGTGTGCTTTCCCATCACAACTTACCTATTGGGGGTCCATTTGTTGACCTCACTTTTGGTTGAGGTTTAGTTTTCCCTCTTCAGTAGCCTAGGGTCTAGCAATAGGACTTTCATGTTGACTATTCATAAGAAACTAAAAAGGAACCCTCACAATAATAAATTGTAAACTCCTCTTTGCTACTCTTGTAGCTCTACATATTAATCCTAAACTCTAGTACTTAGTAGGTGGGGTCACTATGAGGGAGCTCGAGGAGAGTCCCCACAAGATTGTTTGACCTTAGGGTTGACTCTGAGTGTTGGTCTAGAGGTTGTTCACTCACCTGCTCTCACTATCACCTACATCCTCTCATAACCTTGAAACCAAAAGTTGTTGACTTTGATCTCTTGAACTTTTGGGAGACTCATGTAGATGATCTCCTAGACCAACTTCCCTAGACTAGATTTAGCTAAAACCAGTACATGGAGGACCCAAATAGGGATTTCATTGGTCCATAGCTCATATAGGGTGGTTGGTACCCCAATTCTATCAAAATGTCCAATTTGACCTTTTTCTCTCAAATCCACCCAAAAATTCCAAATTTACCAAAATACCCCCCAAAAATTGCCAAAATTACAAAAATACCCTTGGCACCCTAAACTTTCCCAAAACCTCAAAAATCACTCCAAATATTTCTAAAACTAATTTAGACCCTTCAATTTGACCATTTTTTACCAAAACCATTCATATTCTCTTTAAAGACCCAATTTCCCAAAATCCACCACAAATGTCCATCAATTTGAGCCCAAATCCCCTCAATTTCAATTATAAACCAAATTCACCTTTCATATGACCAATATAAACCAAATTAAAGCCTAATTGACCCATACTTTGAGTTCATATTTGATTTAAGTCAAACCCCCAATTTTAATCCTATGACTTAATCTTACTTAATTAAACCCCATAGCCTACTCAATTTGTCAAATTTGAATCTCAAACTCTAGCAAAATATATAAATATCCTGTAACATTAATTTCTTAATTTTATTTAATAGAAATTATATGTCTCACACTTAAAATATTATATTTAGATAGCATTTTAGTGTTTAAATTTTTGCATGAAAAAATAAACTTTACATTTAAAAAGAATACAATCCTACTTTAATATCATATTAAAGATTTGCATGCTATATGTGTAAATAGTGCATTACAGGTGAAAGCGAGTCAAGTAGAGTTTGAGCCACCCTCGGGGAGTTGGAGCTTGATTGATTTCATCCAGCTCGAGTTTAAGTCTATGAGATCGAATTGCTGACTTGTTTAATATAGAAGAGAGAGAATAATATTAATTTAAATTAGTTTTATAATAATATGATAAATAGAATGAACAGTTAATAGATAAATAATAAGAAATCTACTAATATACAATAAAAAGATATTTTAAAAATATTTTTATATCTTTAAAAATAAATTCTTCAAAATTTAATATATTTTTAGTATATTTTATATTAATATTTTCTTAAAGAAGACGGCCAACAAGTTAACGAGTCTGAATTGAGCATGGCACGAGCTTGGCTTCTCGAGCTCAGTTCTTGCACCACAAGTCGAGCTGAGCTCGAGTCGACTTAAGAGACAACTGGATTCACTTAACATCCCTTGCATATATTAATCAAATAATTTGTGTAGAAAAATAAGAAAAAAAAAATAACGGAAAGCCGGAGGAATAACTGAGGAGGCCAAAAAGGATGGCAGTGGCCAAGATAGAGGGGGGGGCTTTGAAAGAATGGAATTTTCTTTATTTATTCCGAAGAAAAAAGCTAAACCTTCCTCCCTAATCTCCCGCACAGTTTAATCACAGAAAACCCTAAATCATAATTCCCCAAATGCATCTANACCCTAGAATCACTAATTTACACCTGTTAAAACTTATCTCCCTATCTATTTGCACTCACCCCAAGATTACTTTTCTTCATTTTAAACGTTAGTGTGGTAATTACTAATTGAGGAAAAGCATGGCTCTCACATGTTATTATGTATTCACAATATGTTTTAACTTATGAATTGACCAAATTGCATGAATAAATTAAACATGAAGTATTATACCATCATAGTATTAAAATAAAAGTAATTCTAAACAATTCTAATCCTTCACATGATTATTTCTCATCATAAGGAGAAGGATAAGGAAAACTGCTCAGATTTCATGGGGAAAACACATCAACACATGCATTGATAATTAAAATCAGGTTTACACAATAAAATTTAACAAAACTAAAAAAAAATACAAAGTAATTATCTTAGACTTCTCCCCAAGACAGAAAAGATTGTGATGATGGTGTGTCAAAAGTAGCCTCAGTCAGAAATCTCTCTGGAGGAAGAAAAGGAAAACGAGTACAAATCGATGTATGAAAGGATCAACCACTATTTAAAAGCTGTGAACTTAACCCGGATTCATTCTCATAAAGTGGAAGGTTTAGAGGTCAAGGAGGTACAGAGTGCAGGCTTGAAACCAATAAAATTTTACCATGGTTCTTCTTCCTTTAATTCCAAAAGTAATGTAAAATTAGAAGATGAAACTTCAAATGAATTAATGGAATTACCTTTTCGCTACTACTCTCCATATGTTCAAAAACTTGTTCAGCGTGGTTTAGTGCCTTGTCAATAATAAAAAAAAGGTTACACCTCTTCAAGGAATTGTGGAATATTGATCGCGACTTTATATATGCTTAAAATATAAGATAAATATGGACGTAATAAATATTCAATAATTGTAAAGTCACACTTATCAACGCAAGTATACATATC
>JXCR01146701.1:118161-129642 GCA_002079205.1 Phalaenopsis hybrid cultivar
CATGTTGACCTCTAAGAAATTAAATGATTAATTAAAAATTAGACATGGATAAATTATAAACAAATAATACATACAAAACAAACATAATTATTGAGCAAGAGCTCTTCAGTTTGCTCCAAAATGGGCATAAAATGATGGACTGTAGGCAAATTATTTTATGAGCATTTGGCTATCTATAGAACTGTTTCAATTAACAAGAAATCATAGTTATGTTCACCTACCTCACAATGACCATCAATCATTAGCCTTGTCCCTACTAGGCGGATTCAACATTACCAATCCTCATTTTCCATTCACTCCTATCCATTCATTCTTATTAAATGTTGGATGACGCGTAAATTTTTTTGTGAAACGTTTGTCTATGCTAATGTTGACCTACACCTTACAAATTCTATCACATCCATCTCATAAACACATCTTATTGGCTCATTTACAGATTTTATTGGTGTATCTTCTACTTATAAATATATATACAATAGTAATTCTGAGGAGATTTTATTTTTAACAATAGGAAGTGGTGATAGAGTGACAATCCAAAATTCTTCTCAAAATTTGATTTAATTCACTAAAACCATTAAAAGTAAATGCGACCAATTTACCTGCATTTTATTTGCAGTTCTTTTATTAGAAATCAAACACTTCGCAACCAACTCAACTGCTTCAAATATCAATTGCAGTTCAGAAGTAACATTCCCCTAAAAATTAGTGCAACAGCTAAGCTAAGAATTCAAGAGAAATACCTCTGGAGCCATCCACCGATATGTTCCTGTTTCTGCAGTCATAACACCAGACTGGGCTTTAACTCGTGCAACACCAAAATCTGCAACTTTAACAACCTGTTTGACAAAGGATTGTTGGAAAAAAAAATCCAAGCACATTAGGGGGAAGCATACGGGAAATAAGGCACATTAAAATTGTGCAATTTCTATCATCCAATAACAGATATAAAAGTTGTTTAGAAGTTACAATCCCAAATGCACATGCCTTGGAACTTGTCTCAGCCTACCGATAAAAAAAAATTTAATTAAAAATTAAAATACATAGCATTTTTCTGAAAAAAATATATATAAAAAATTATTTTGATTAATAATATAAATGCATTAGTATTATAAAAGCATAACATTATTTTTATGAACTCTAAATTTGCAATAATCAAAACTTAAGAGTAAAAAGAAAAATTGGGCATCAGTTGATTTAGAAAAGGCCACTAAATTATAACTCCAGGATTTGCTTGATAAAATGGAGATTTTAAAATAATGAATGCCACAATATAATAAAATCACAGATAAAACAATATATAACAGGGAAGGTAGTAAGAAAGCGCTATAAGATTTAATTTATGCTAAAAATGTGGAGATAAATCTCTCATCAACCTTGATTGCAAAGTTGAAGCCTACCATATAGATTTGTTTCATGTGTTTTTCATACATTTGAAATCTAATCAATATCTACAATTATCTAATAAAATCCACTTAAACCTCAACAAGTTTGTTATCTAGCATCTAGAATTATAAAAGGAAATGATTACATGGAGTTGAGGGGCATCACAAATGCTTCCCTTTCTCCACAAATTGTATAGACGGAGATAGAAAAGGTAGACAGTGGATTGATCGAAAGCTGGTACTCATTCTAGTTGATGTCATGTATATGGATTTCTCTGTTCAGTGGTTAGCAACTAGCACTGAAGGGTTGAAGCTGACAGTAGAAAGTCAGAGACCGTAAAAAAAAAAAAGAACTGGTGATTGCCAAAAGGGACTCATGACTAACAAGATGTTTCAACAAAAGCGGGAACATATTTTGTTCTATTTCCAATGGACATAGTCAGTGGAGGGGCTATGCTAGCTAAGGTTTCGAGAGGGAATTTTTTTTTAAAAAAAAAAAGAGAAATATATTCATGTGATAAATATGAGGAAAATATTTAATGTTAAATATTTGAATTCTATTTATCCTTGAACATGTGGGAATTTATCTCTCTGTCGGAACATTGACATAAGTAGAACTCACTGAACCATGTAAACTCTCCTGAGATCTTTTCTTGATGCTCTCTTTGCAGATTATTTTTCCCATTTGTGCAATCGTCATTTGTCTCGAAAGCATGCTTTTCCCCCGAGTATTTGGACTTAGAAGGGTGCATAAAAAACTCTATCCTTTTTAAAAGAAGAACCTTTAATACTAAATTTAAACTTGTGTAATAAGCAAAAAGAATATTGTGTTATTGCAGCAAATCTGGAAAGATCAAACAATGCTTATTTAAACAAGCTTAAAATCATATTAACAGAAATTCAAAGTATATACCATACAATATGATCCTAGGATGGTCACATGTTCATCAACAGCAATGTCATTAACAAAAAGAGAATAACAGCAGCATCCTTAGTAATATTAGTAATATTAAGAAGAGAGCAATAACCTCATTTTCATCCATTAAAATATTGGCAGTCTTCAGGTCCCTGTGTATGATATCATTTTGGTGCAAATAGCACATTCCCTTGCAAACATCAATTGCCACTCTAAGCAGAGTTGGAAGCTTGAAGGCACCTTTCTGCTTATGAAGAAAGTCATATATACTACCTCCAGACATGAATTCTGAAAGGAACAAAAAAGGCAAGGGGGGAAAAAAATTAAATTGTTAGCAAACACATTCAAACAATCACAATAAAACATAAACTACTACTAAAGGTATGACAAAATTTTTATAGTGAAACGCACTATATCTGCCAAGTCTGTGCAGAATCTTTTACCTGTAACAATGAACAAGCTATGTGGTTGCGTGCATGCACCAATAAATTGAACAACATTTTTGTGGCGAATCTTTCTGCATACACATAATAGAGGTTTTTAATAGNATCTTTTCAAAAGTCAGTCTGTAAGGAGTCATTCCAATAGGAGTTTTATAAGCAGTCGTGTAAGCTCCTAATGTGGTATCCAGTCTAGTGAACCAATCTACTCTACTAGGGTTTACAATCTTTTCAAGTATTTGTTTAATTTCTCTATTAGAAACTTCAGCTAACCCACTGGTTTGAAGATGATAGGTAGTAGAGATTCGATGAAGAATATTAAATTTTTCAGTCAATCTCTGAATATATTTATTTCTAAAATGGGATCCTCCGTCAGTGATAATCATTCTAGGCATTCCGTATCTAGTGAAAATATTTTTTATTAAAAAAATTGAAACACTTTTAGCGTCACAACGAGGTAAAGCTTGTGCTTCAATCCACTTAGAAACGTAGTCCACAACAATTAATATATATAAGTTCTTAAATGAATGAATAAATGGTCCCATGAAGTCTAATCCCCAAACATCAAAGATCTCAACTTCTAACATGAAATTCAGAGGCATTTCATTTCTTTTAGATATATTGCCTACTCGTTGACATCGATCACAAGTTTTTATGTATCTATAAGCATCTCTAAAGATACTAGGCAAATAAAATCCATCTTATAAAATTTTATAAGCAGTTTTATCGATCACAAAATATCCTCCAAATTCAGAATCATGACATTTCTGAATGATTAGCTCAGTTTCTTCATAAGGTACATATCTTCTCATAATCAGATCTTTACATTGTTTATATAAATAAGGCTCATCCAAAAAATATGCTTTCGCATCATGAATAAATTTCATTTGTTGTTGCAATGTCAGCATAGGTGACAAAATATCACTTACAATATAATTAATAATATCAACATACCATGATATTTTCCACTCATTAATATTATAAAGTTGTTCATCAGGGAAACTATGTAATTTTATTGTCAGTGTCAGATGATTCATAGTTTTTTAATCTTGACAAATGATCAGTAATTTGATTATCAGTTCTTTTTTCTATCAATAACCACAATATCAAATTCTTGCATCAAAAGTATCCATCTAATCAACCTTGGACATCCTTCTTTTGCATCAGATATTTAATAGCAGAGTGATCAGTATGCACAACAAATTTAGCTTATCCTTCTTTTGCATCAGATATTTAATAGCAGAGTGATCAGTATGCACAACACATTTAGCCGCATCAAATATTTAATAACAGAGTGATCATTATGCACAACACATTTAGCTCCAATTAAATAAGATCTAAAGATATTTAATAGCAGAGTGATCAGTATGCACAATACATTTAGCTCCAATTAAATACGATCTAAATTCATCAAAAGTATCCATCTAATTAACCTTGGTTTGGCATCCTTCTTTTGCATTAGATATTTAATAGAGTGATCGGTATGCACAACATATTTAACTCCAATTAAATAAGATCTGAATTTATCTAAAGCATGCACAATAACTAGTAACTCTTTTTCAGTAATAGTATAATTAATTTATGCATCATTAAAAGTTTTACTAGCGTAGTATATAACTTTAAAATTTTTTTCATACCTTTTGTCCAAGAACAGCTCCAATAGCATAATCACTAGCATCACACATTAGTTCAAATGGTTTCTTTAGTTAGGTGAAACTATAATAGGGGTTGTGATTAATTTTTCCTTTAATAACTCAAAGGCATGTTAGGTGAAACTAAAATTGGGGCTGTGATTAATTTTTCCTTTAATAACTCGAAGACATTTAAACAGCTTTCAGTAAATTCAAATTTCTTGTCATTTTCTAAAAGTTGGCATAGAGATTTGGTAATTTTTGAAAAATCTTTAATAAAACGCCTGTATAAGATGTCCAAGAAAACTCCTAACCTCTCTTACATTAGTAGGAGGTGTTAGTTTAGATATAACTTGGCATAGAGGTTTGGTAATTTTTGAAAAATCTTTAATAAAACGCCTGTAAAAACCAACATCTGAAAACTTCTAACTTCTCTTACACTAGTAGGAGGTGTTAGTTTAGATATAACTCGGATTTTTGTGAAACTCCTAACCTCTCTTACATTAGTAGGAGGTGTTAGTTTAGATATAACTTGAATTTTTGTCTCCTAACCTCTCTTACATTAGTAGGAGGTGTTAGTTTAGATATAACTTGAATTTTTGCAGGTTTTCACCTCTCTTACATTAATAGGAGGTGTTAGTTTAGATATAACTTGAATTTTTGCAGGCTCTGCTTCCATACCATCTTTCGAAATTTTATGTCCTAAAACAATTCCTCCTGCAACCATAAATTGACATTTCTCCCAATTAAGAACTAAATTAGTTCTTTCGCATAACTCTAAAACTTTTTCCAGGTAATTTTTGGCACTATTTTTGGTGTGGGGTTTGCCCGTAAGAAGCTGTCGGTCATCAGAATTGAAATCCCCTGCCCGCTTCGGAAGGACGTTTTTAAAAAATTTTAGTTTTGAAAAAGTTGAAGTCAAACTGACCCCATAATTTTCATAGTTTAGATGAAAAAGCGCTTTACCTCAAATCCTGTATCTATCCCGAAGAATGAACACAAGAATTGAGGGTAAGACTCGATCAAATAAACTAAAGAAAGTTATGACATCCGTGTCGGTGAAACCAATGTATTGGCCGACAAGTTCCCCTATTTAATATAAGGAATTAAATAGGGTTTATATTATGCTGNGTTAAACAAGATCTAAATTTATCTAAAGCATACACAATTGCTAGTAACTCTTTTTCAGTAAGAGTATAATTAATTTGCGCATCATTAAGAGTTTCACTAGCGTAGTATATCACTTTAAAAATCTATTCATACATTTGTCCAAGAACAGCTCCAATAGCATAATCACTAGCATCACACATCAGTTTAAATGGTTTCTCCCAGTTAGGTGAAACTATAATAGGGGTTGTGAATAATTTTTTCTTTAATAACTCAAAGGCATTTAAACAACTTTTAGTAAATTCAAATTTCTTGTCCTTTTCTAAAAGTTGGCATAGAGGTTTAGTAATTTTTAAAAAATAATAAAACACCTGTAAAAACCAACATGTCCAAGAAAACTCCTAACCTCCCTTACATTAGCAGGAGGTGTTACTTCTTGTCCTTTTCTAAAAGTTGGCATAGAGGTTTAGTAATTTTTGAAAAATCTTTAATAAAGTCTGTAAAAACCAACATGTCCCAGAAAACTTCTAACTTCTCTTACACTAGTAGGAGGTGTTATAAGATGTCCAAGAAAACTCCTAACCTCTCTTACATTAGTAGGAGGTGTTAGTTTAGATATAACTTGGCATAGAGGTTTGGTAATTTTTGAAAAATCTTTAATAAAACGCCTGTAAAAACCAACATCTGAAAACTTCTAACTTCTCTTACACTAGTAGGAGGTGTTAGTTTAGATATAACTCGGATTTTTGTGAAACTCCTAACCTCTCTTACATTAGTAGGAGGTGTTAGTTTAGATATAACTTGAATTTTTGTCTCCTAACCTCTCTTACATTAGTAGGAGGTGTTAGTTTAGATATAACTTGAATTTTTGCAGGTTGTTTAGTAACTTTTGAAAAATCTTTAATAAAACGCCTATAAAATCCAACATGTCCAAGAAAACTCCTGACCTCTCTTAAATTAGTAGGAGGTGTTAGTTTATATATAACTTGAATTTTTGCAGAGTTTGCTTCCATACCATCTTCCAAAATGTTATGCTCTAGTACAATTCCTCGTGCCACCATAAATTGACATTTCTCCCAATTTAGAACTAAATTAGTTTTTTCGTGATTCCAAAACTTTTGTAAGATAATTTAAGCATGCGTCAAATGATGTTCTAAATACAGAGAAATCATCCATAAATACATCCAATCCATTATCAATTAACTTACTAAATATGGACATCATACATCTCTGGAATGTTGCAGGCACATTACATAGTCTGAAAGGCATCCTTCAAATAGAAAAAGTTCCAAAAGGACTAGTAAATGTTGTCTTCTCTTGATCCTCATGAGAAATAGGAACTTGATGGTAACCGATATATCCATCTAAAGAGAAAAAATATTTGTGCCTAGCAAGTCTATCTACTATTTGGTCTAAAAATGGTAGAGGAAAGTGATCTTTCCTGGTGGTAGTGTTCAATTTTCTATAATCAATGCAAATACGCCACCCAATAACTTGTCTGATAGGTATTAATTCATTATTTTCTTTTGTTTCAACAGTTACTCCTTTCTTAGGAACATAATGAATTGGACTTACCCACGCACTATCTAAAATAGGACATATAATTCCAGTGTCTAACCATATCAAAATTTCCTTCTTTACTACTTCTTTCATCATCGGATTTAATCTCCTTTGCGGATCAACTCTTGTTTTATATTATTCATCTAATATAATTTTGTGCATACAGATTGAAGGACTGATTTCCTTAATATCAGCTAAGGTCCAACCAAAAGCTTTCATATCATTATGTGCATACAGATCGAAGGATTGATTCCCTTAATATCAGCTAAGGTCCAACCAAAAGCTTTCTTGTGCATACAGATTGAAGGACTGATTCCTTTAATATCAGCTAAGGTCCAACCAAAAGCTTTCTTTATTGAAGGATTGATTCCCTTAATATCAGCTAAGGTCCAACCAAAAGCTTTCTTATATCTTTTTAATGTATCTAGCAGTATTTGCTCTTGCAAATCATTTAATTCCGAAGATATAATAACATGTAATGTAGATGAGTCTCCCAGAAGCTCTTGCAATTAATTTAATTCTAAAGATATAATAACATGTAATGTAGATGAGTCTCCCAAAAACACATATTTCATAATCATTTAATTCTGAAGATATAATAACGGGTAATGTAGATGAGTCTCGTAAAAATACATACTTCGATCATTTAATTCTGAAGATATAATAACAGGTAATATAGATGAGTCTCCTAAAAATACATACTTCAAGTGACTAGGCAATATTTTCATCTCAAGTTCAGGTGGTTTTATAATCGATGGAAATAGATTCTTATCGACATTTTCCGTAATATCCAACATCTCAAATCTTTCTTGAACATAATCTAATTTTTCATTTCCTAATTCGTCCAAAATAATTTAGTCATTCTTTTCAGATTGTTCCTTCTCTACCAAATGTTCTTCTTCTTCAAAATGTTTTTTTGTCTTCAAAATGTTCTTTAAAATATTCGTTCAGTAGATGTTCAATAATTTCAATGTGAAAAAATTCATTATCTCTTTCAACAGCAGAGTATTTCATAGATTTTGCAATGTTAAAAGTCACTTCTCCATTAACTCTCATATTTAATTCTCCTTTTTGAACATCTATCATAGCTTTTCTAGTAGCTAAAAATGTTAACTTTCATAGTTAATTCTCCCTATTGAACATTTATCATAGCTCTTCCAATAGCTAAAAAATGTCTCCCTAAAATTATAGGTAATTACTCTCACAGTTAATTCTCCTGTTTGAACATCTATCATAGTTTTTCCAGTAGCTAAAAATGATCTCCCTAAAATGATAGGTAGTTCTTTATCTTCCTCCATATCTAAAACAATGAAATCCACAGGAAAGATAAATTTATCCACTTTTAACACATCTTCTATAACTCCCTTAGGATATGTAATTGAACGATTCGCTAACTGTAGAGTTACATTCCTCATTATCTAAAACAATGAAATCCACAGGAAAGATAAATTTGTCCACTTTTACTAACACATCTTCTCTTCCTCCATATCTAAAATAATGAAATCCACAGGAAAGATAAATTTGTCCACTTTTACTAACACATCTTCTATAAAGCAATGAAATCCACAGGAAAGATAAATTTATCCACTTTTACTAACACATCTTCTATAACTCCCGGAAAAGTAATTGAATGATCTGCTAACTGAAGAGTTACAAAAGTAGGTGAAACATCTCTTAATAATATGTAACTGATCGATCTGCTAATTGAAGAGTTACAAAAGTAGGTGAGACTTCTTCTAATCATAGTCTTTTGAAAATTGATAGAGGTATAAGATTAATGCTGGCTCCCAAGTCACATAAAGCTCTTCCATAAAATTTTTCACTGATAGCACACTGTATAGTGAAACTGCCAGGATCTTTTAATTTTTCAGGAAGCTTTTTTTGAATAATTGTACTACACTCTTCGCTAAGTTCAACAATTTCATTATCCATGAACTTCCTTTTCTTGTTCAGAATATCTTTCATAAATTTCACATAAATGGGCATTTGCTCTAAAGCTTCTACGAAGGGAATGTTTACCGTTAACTTCTTAAGAATTTCTAAAAAATTGGAAAATTTTTTATTCTGTTTGTGTTGCTTCAATCTTTGAGGAAACGGTGGTGGAGGTTTCTCCACAGTAATTTTATTAGTGTAAATGGATACTTTAAATCTGAGTATTCATGATCCTTCTCTTTTTTCGGTATCCACTTTCTCTTTTTCAGTTTCTGTTTCCTTGTTTCCAATTCTTTTCCACTTCATAATTGTATCGCTTTGATTTGATATTTTCCTTGATCTTTAGGATTTGGTTTCATAGTACTAGAAAAAGTTCCTAATGTTCGATTACTAAGCGTAGTAGTGATATGCCCTAATTGGTTTTCAATATTCTTAATAGCAGTTCCTTAATGTTGTAATTGATTTCCTTGAATCTGTAATTGATTTCCTTGATTCTGTAATTATTGACCCATGTTTAATATCAGCTCTTCCATAGACAACTTCTTCTCCTTAATTTGAGTATTACTGTTAAATCCTGGAGGATAAGAAGGTCTATAGTTAACATTTCCTTGGTTGGATGAATTTCCTAAAGGGTTCACTGAGTTGTTTGCCCATTGTTGATTTGTAGAAGAATTGTTATTCTAATTAAAACTTGGATGATTCTTCCAACCTGGGTTATAATAGTTTGAATATGCGTTGTTGGATCTATTAATAACATTTAAGGTGTCATTTGAAGGTTGAACATCCAATAATTGCCCAGATGAATTTTCTTCCATCATAGGAGGTGTTGAAGAATAATTCTTCTCATAATGATCTAATTTATTTGATATTGCAGCAATCTGCGAAGCTAACATAGATATTGCATCAGAATCATGGATACTAGCTACTCTTTTAGGATTTACCCGTCATTGAAAATTGTTGGTAGTCATTTCTTCTATTAATAAATAAGCCTCATCAAAAGGTTTTGACAATTGTTGGTAGCCATCTCTTCTATTAATGAATAAGTCTCATCAAAAGGTTTTGACATTAAAGATCCACCAGCCGCAACATCTATAATCAATCTAAGAGATCCCACTAATCCATTATAAAAAATTTGAATTACTAACTAATCTGGTAACGAATGATGAGGACGCTTCCTAAGAAGATCTTTAAATCTCTCCCAAGCTTTATATATTGACTCTCCATCAATCTGACAAAACGATGTTATGTCATTTCTAAGTTTAGCATTTTTGGATGGAGGGAAATATTTGGATGAAAATTTCTTTAAAGTTCTCCTTAAGTTCTAATAGATCCTGGTGCTAACGAATTTAACCACATCGTAGCTTTATCCCTCAGTGAAAAAGGAAAAAGTCTAAGTCTAACAGCATCGTTTGAGACTCTGACATATTTAAAATTAGCACACAGTTCTAAAAAACTAGCGAGGTGTAAGTTCGGATCTTCATTTGGTAAACCTCCAAATTGACTGTTTTGTATCATTTGGATAATAGCAGGTTTAAGCTCAAATGAATTACCAGATACATCAGAATTTTGGATAGATAAGTGAATCTCATCTGTTGTAGGATTTGCATAATCTCTTAGAGGTCTAGTTTGGTGTTCATTCTCTATTCCTTGATTGTTCAGGTTGTTTTCCATTGTATTAGAATTTCTAGGTTCTCTTCTTAATTTTCTAATCCTTCCAACAGTGCCTTCTGATTCTAAATCGTAGGGTATAAGGTTTTCAGGTCCAAATTTACGCATACAATTTGAAAACAGTATTTAGTAATATAATTAACTAAATATAAATATAAAAATAAGTTACAATTTAAGTAAAATTTTTTTAATAATCCTAATTTGTCTGTTACTCTGATCGTAATTTTACTCACTCATTCCCCGACAACGGTGCCAAAAACTTTGACAGCGACTTTATATATGCTTAAAATATAAGATAAATATGGACGTATTAAAATATTCAATAATTGTAAAGTCACACTTATCAAACAATTATACGTATCGCTCAAGTAATATAGGGCTCTAACGAAGTCCTAGATATCGATCCCATAGGGAGTAGTTTATAATTACGGACTAAGACCTTAGAAAAGCAATACTTTAATCACAACAACGACGTTCAATTTGCTTATCTGTCACTAATAGACAATTGAAATAAATAGAAAATTTTAATAACTAATAAATAACTAATGATATAAAGTAGGGTTTAATTGTGATATTCAATATATAAGAAAGCATCCTTATCCTTGTCAAGAAATTATAATGAATGGATAAAATGAATTAGTTCAATTTATATTGTGCTAAATAGGAGCATACTTATTCTTTATCATTTGGTCTAGGCATAGAGAACATTGACTAATCTTATGCTTGTTTACTGAATCTGCGGCTAGGCTGGGAGGACACAGGCTTTGACTTCGGAGCTCCCACATTCCCCTCACCTGAGGGCTAACATCTACACTTCAACACCCAAACGATAGGACCAAATTGGG
>JXCR01146701.1:162736-175845 GCA_002079205.1 Phalaenopsis hybrid cultivar
ACAACAATCAATTTGAGCTTAGTCCAAAGCTAGCTCAAGTTTGACCCAAATTAGATCCATATGCCTAATTTTGGTCTAAAACCAAAACCCATCAAAATCCACCCAAATTGATCACCAAATCAACTTCAAAACAATTTTCATCCTTCATGAAAATTGTTCATTATGATGTTTTACACCAAACACAACAATTAAATTGAGCTTAGCCCATGGATAGCCCAAGTTTGACCCAAACTTAGCCCAACATGCTTAAAATGGGTCAAAAATCAAAAATCTACCAAATTGATTAACCAATTGACCTCAAAATGACTTTCACCCTTCATGAAAGTTATTCCTTATGGTCTCCTACACCAAATTCCATAGTTAATTGGGCCAATTAACATGCCTAACCTAGTCCAAACACAAGATTTGGTCTTGTGCACCTTCTTGGACTTATGGTCAAATCCAAATCAATTAAGCTTGGTATGGTCAAATGAGTCTTACCATGNTACTTGAACGTCCTTCCGAAGCGGGCGACGGGATTTTGATGCCGACGACCTACAACTTCTTACGGGCAACCCCACAAACAAACCACCCCCGAAATAACGCCGACACGCCTCTACCAGATTAGTTATCTCGGATTCGGGGAAAAAAATCCTCGAACCCTTAACTTTGTATGATTATCTTTTTGTCTCTCGAGGGTCTTATGAATATAATGATTGTGATTTCAGCTACGTTTGAACTGTTTCTAATGATAACGTAACAAATTAACACTAATCTAACATTGATCTTGATTACTAAATCAATCCTCAATTCGTACTCGAGTCTGATGAACTTGTTATCAAGTCCAAAGAAGACATCAATGACACCGCTTACGACAGCACCGGGAGCGAGTAGCCAATTCTCGAGCACCACGATACACCACTTACCATCAACCTAGATCTTTCTGACAAAGAGGAGACAATGGAAGATTCAACAATGGTAGCTCAAGAAGAAGAAATCACAAAAGTTAGCTTAAGGAGCAGAAAATTGTTACCAACAAGAATAGCTCCAACAGATAAAGGAAAGCAGATAATGACCTGAGAAGAGATACCTACACCTCCACTAGTGGAAGAACCACATAATAAAGATAAAATCGTAGGATAATACAAAGTAGATTACAATGTGATAGCTCATCTTACGAAGTTACCAGCCCGATTAAGCATCTACGATGCTCTGATCCTGTCACAGGAGATGAGAGAGTCTCTGGCTACAGCTTTGCTTGACCCAGAGATTTGTTTAGCTCAGTTGGCCAGCACATCCTCAGATGAAGTTTGTTCATTAAAAGAACAGTCATGGGTAACCTTCACAGATGAAGATTTGTTGCTCGGTACCGCCGACCACTACCGTGCACTCTAAATTTCTGTCAACATCGACAGATTTGTGTTGTCTAGTGTTTTAGTAGATCCTACAGCATCTCTTAACTTGATTAGCCTACGTACATTGGCCTATTTGGATATTGAAGCTCAAGAGCTTACGGCCGATAAAATGATGTTAAGAAGATTCAACCAAAAGGGAGAAAGAGCCTTTGGATCAATTACATTACTTACGAAGGTTGGAGAACTTGAGACAATCACTAAATTTCATATCATCGACGTCGAGACCTCTTTTAATGCTCTACTGGGTCGACCATGAATTCATGAGCACAACATGGTTCCATCATCCTTACACCAATGCATCAAGTACTACAAAGATGATCAAGAAAATTGTATCAAAGAAGACTTACAACCATTTTTCAGTGCATGAAGTTGGTATCCATGAAGATGCTGCCTACTATGCGCCTCCAAAGAAAACTGTCTTCTCTCACAAAATTGTCACAAATAAAAATGAAGATTTGGAAAAATCACAAAGAGGAAGTCATTCAACTCCACTTCAATGATCTTCCACCACTCCCTTACAACGAGTTGATGGAGGTTCTTTTAGTTTGCCCACCTGAGGTCGAGGACCGGGATGTGGACGAGGAAGAATCAACTTAATCATTGAACGGACTAGGCCAACTATTAACATTGGCAATGAAGACAATTCTAAAGATGAAATAATGATGACAAAATAGAAGAAACCTCAGTATCAGATATCCTTAGAAGACACAGAGAAGAATAAATATGAAACAATGTATGATCGGATAAACCACTATGTGAATGCTATGACCCTTACTCTGATTCTCCCTCAAAAGGTCGAGAGTTTAGAGGTCAAGGAAGTTCGTAGTGTTGGTTCAAAGCTGATCAAATTTTACCGTGCTTCTACCTCTACTGAGCTTGAAAAACATGTAAATTTGGATGATGATCCTAATGAATTAATGGAATTGCCTTTTGGTTACTTTTTGCCTTGTGTTCAAAAGTTAATTCAATAGGTAAACTTAACAAAACAGATACCAAAAGATAAATTTCAACTTTTTGAAAAATTATGGAATGTTAAAAGTTGAACTCCCAACTCGAAAGAGGGTCTCAAATTTGGTACAGTCAGACCAGTCGATGATTCTGAATTTTGCATGATTGTTACTAGTGAGTCAAAAGAGGATTGCCTCGGTATAGAGAATGACTCTATTGATCAACTAATAGAAGATGCTCCGCCAAAATTTGAGGAGGAAATTATATCTACCGTTGATGAATTGAAAGAAATTTAGCTTGGGACTGAAGAACAACCCCGACCTACATTTATAAGTTCTCTACTCAATGACGGAGAATCTTCAGAATTGATTAAACTATTAACAAAATTCAAAGATTGCTTTGCATGGAGCTATGATGAAATGCCAGGATTGTCAGCAGAGGTTGTAGCTCATAAACTCAGGGTGGACAAGAATATAACCCCTATAAAATAAGCTCCCAGGAGAATGCGCCTCGAAATAGAACAACAAGTCATCGCCGAGGTGAAGAAATTAATAGACTCCAACTTTGTAAAAGAAGAACAATACCCTACGTGGTTAGCTAACATTTTACCTGTCAAGAAGAAAAATGGAAAAATCCGTGTTTGTGTAGACTTCATGGATTTGAACAAAGCATGTCCAAAGGATGAGTTTCTACTACCAAATCCATAAATGATGGTGGATATCGCTTCAACACACGAAATTTTCTCCTTCATGGACGAATCGTCGGGATACAACCTAATCAAGATGGCTTCCAAAAATGCAGCACTTACAGCCTTCATAACACTGATTGGAATTTTCTGCTACACAGTGATGTCGTTCGGCCTAAAGAACGCAGGAGCAACATATCAACGCGCAATGAAAAAGATTTTTGACGACCTCATCCATAACCAAGTATAATGTTACGTGGATGATTTGGTCATCAAAAGTAAACAAAAAATAGACTATTTGTACGATTTGAGGATCCTGTTCAAACGATTATGACAATATGACCTTAAAATGAATCTCTTAAAGTGCACCTTCACGTTACTTCTAGGAAATTTCTAGGATTTGTTGTCCGTCATCAGGAAATCGAGATCCACTTGGATAAAATTTAAGCTATCTTGGAAATGCATCCTCCTAAAACCTTGAAACAACTACCTTCCTTCCAGGGAAAGTTGGCATATCTGAGACGCTTTATTTCTAATCTCTCAGGTAGGTGTCAGTCTTTCTTGACATTAATTAAAAAGAACGCCAAATTCATTTGGGAAGAGAAATGTCAGCTGGCCTTTGAGTATGTTAAACAATATCTAATGACACCTCCTATTTTTGCAGCCCCTATTCTAGGGAAACTATTGATACTTTATACCGCAGCCTTAGACGACTCTCTTGGAGCCCTCTTAGCCCAAATCAATGATGAGGGTAAGGAAAATGCACTCTACTACTTGAGTCGTCGCCTAATACCGACGGAGATAAGGTATCCACCTATTGAGAAGCATTGTCTGGCATTAATTTTTGTCGCTCAAAAGCTTAGACATTACATGTTTTCTCATAAGATTACCCTAATATAGTGCCAACATCGACGACCTACAACTTCCACAAGACCCGCCCCTAAAAATAGTGCCGGCGGCTTCTGGTGACTCTGCTGGGGATTAGCTTTTCTCTTCATTTGAATCAAAGAATATTATCTTCATATATCGGTAATGTGTCCATCTCCCTTATGGACCAAATACCCTTCTTCCATTAGCATACTTCACCCATTTCTTGCTTGGATAAGTATGGTCAACTCTTTTGGACTTTAAGACCGTTTGTTCAATCACCCTTGAACAGAGAGGTTTAGAATTTCAATAGGTCTTTTAATCTTTGTGTGGGGTCGAACCCTCAATATGTGTGTTGGTGGACTAGTTCCGCTTGGGTGATATGCGTTGTAAAGTTGGTCCCGCACTGGGTTCTAAGACTTTACTTTCCCTTTCATCTTTTCTTGAATTTGGTTTTCTATTTTGCAAATTAAATCAAATTTTGTCATGCTATGCTTGCTCTTTAAACTTTTCTTACTTAATTAATTAAACCCTTATATTTTCAAAACTACTTTTACTAAATTTTAAAATCATCACAAACTAAAATTAAATAAAAATTTGCCCAGTCTACATAGGTCCCTTTGTTAATTTTTAGTGTTCGCACTAGAATTACAAAGTGTTGGCCAAATAACTAACATCAGAGCTTTATTTTCTGAAGATACTACAATGGAATTCCCTATGCTCACTTTCTCTTGCAACATGTCGATGAGCCGCGATGCTCGCAATGTCACTCCCTCTATCAAGTTTTTAGTCGGATTCGATGAACTGGAAGTCCTGCTCGAAAAAGCTCCCTTTGTCATAATGAAAGTTACCGCTCTAAAAGTTCAGGAGTCGTCTGTTGTAGGGGTGTAAACGAACCCAACAAGAACGAACAAAGCTTGTGTTCGTGTTCGGTTCGTTTAAAATTTAGTTTGTTTGAAATAAGCTCGTGTTCGTTTCTTAACGAACGAGTCGAACACGAACCGAACACGAGCTGTTCGCGAACGACGAGCCAGTTTGACATCCCTAATATTAATATATAAAAATAATATTATATATTAATTATATAACTTATATTATATAAATATACAATATCTATATTAGTATATTACTACTATAGTATATTAATATATTATTATTATTATTTTATTATATATTATAATTTATAAAATTTAATGTTTTAAAATATAATAAATTTTTTATATATAATTATTTTATATTATTTTATATTTCAAACAATAACGATTCGAACACGAACGAACGCATCACTGTTCGTGTTTGGTTCGTTTAACTAACCGAACGAAAAAAATTTGTTCGCATTTGTCTCGTTTACTTATCGAATGAATCGAACACAAACTCATTGACGAACCGAACACGAACTGTTCGTGAACAATGAGCTTTTTTGACAGCCCTAGTCTGTTGAGTTTATCCTGAACTGTCCTCAGGATTTTCCTTCTTACAAGAAGGTAAAGACTATTGCCCCAGCACCTACGAAGTCTGTTGTTCCCATTTCTGCTAAGGGAAAAGAGGGCATGATCGTTGAAGATACAACCGAAGGATTCACTGTCTTGCCATCAGTGTTTGAAATTGGATCGAGTTCAAGGACTACACCATTAACTCGGTCACAAAGAAGAAACCACAGCTGAAAGGTTTGGAAGGCTTCCATTGCCCAGTTTTCCTAAGCAGTGTCCCTTGATGAAATTCCTCAGCAGGAGGGACTAGGATTGTCGGAGACCTATCTGCTTCTGCGAGGGAGTAGCTTACATCCCTTAATGGACACCAATGGGTACTAAAGTATTCAAAAAATTGCTGCTACTTTACCATCACCTCATGGACATGGTGGGGAGAGGAAGAAGCCCACACGTATCACCCGAGTTAATACAGTATTTTACAGACTAGCTACCAAAGAGGGTTGTTCAGTCAGTGAATTACTTAAAAAATTAGGATGTTTAGTATCCCCTCACATGAAGAAAGAAATTCTAAGAGATGTCAAAGCTATCAGATGATCTCAAAGAGCAACTAAAAATTTGTCTGCTCGCATTCCCGTCAGGTTCTGCCTGGGAAACAGAGTTGATACTATCATCATCACCACCGATTCTATCGTCGTTGCTCCAAGACCTACAGGCTGTCAAGCAGTTAAGTCTTGATATAAGTGTTAACATCTCTAAAGATTGTAGGTCAACAAAATCCAGATTGTAAAATTTTATATTATGTTTTATCAACACCAAAATGTCCCCCAAAATCAGAATTATGACATTTTTGGATAATTTCATGAGTTTCTTCTAAAGGCACACATCTTTAAATAATAAGATCCTTTCCTTGCTCATATAAAAATGGGTCATCCCAAAAATAAGCCTTAGCTCACATAAAAATTTTCTTTTCTGTTGGTATGTCATTCCATAGAGTATAACATCACTAATAACGAAATTCACAATGTCTTCATACCATGGAACAGCCACTCATTAACATTGAACAATTCTTCATCTGGAAAATGTTCATTAATCTATTTTTCAAAAAAAAAGGGGTTTCTAATTCAAGCCTGGAAAGATGATCAGCAATTTTCTTCTTAGCACCCTTTCTATCTACTATCTTAAAGTCAAATTCTTGTAAAAGAAGAATCCATATTGTAAGTCTTAGTTTTGCATCCTTCTTTTTCATTAAATACTTAATAACAGAATGATCAGTATGCATAATATATTTAGTTCCAAATAAGTATGATCTGAATTTATTAAAAGCATATACTACAGTTAATAACTCTTTCTCAATTGTGGAATAATTAATTTGAGCTTCATTAAGAGTCCTACTAGCATAGTAGATTACTTTGAAAATCTCATCATGTTTTTGTCTTAGAAAACCTTCAATAGCATAATCACTAGCATCGCACATCAATTTAAAAGGTTTTTCTCAATCTGGTGAAACAATAAGCAGTGACTAATTTTTCTTTTACTAATTCAAAATCTCTTATGCACTCCTTATCAAAATTAAAAATTACATCTTTTTTCAATTAATTGGCATAGAGGCTTAATAATTTTTTAAAAGTCTTTAATGTACCGCCTGTAGAATCCAACATCTCCTAAGAAACTCTTAATTTCCTTCACACTTGTTGGGTAAGGTAAATTAGCGATCACTTGAATTTTTGTAGGGTCTACTTCCATACCATTTTTTAAAATCTGATGGCCCAAAACAATTCCTCTTGCTACCACAAATTGACTTTTTTTCCCAGTTAAATACCATATTTGTTTCTTCACAATGCTTAAGAACTTTTGATAAATGTTACAAACATGATTCAAATGAAGTTCCAAATACTAAAAAATCATCAAAAAAACTTTAATTCCTTTTTCAATTAAATAACAAAAAATGGTCATCATACATCTTTGAAATGTAGCAGGGGCATTACATAAACCAAAGGCGTTCTTCTAAAAGCAAGTGTACCATAAGGACTGGTAAAAGTTATTTTCTATTGATCCTCAGGAGCTATTTTTTATTTGGTGATAACTAGTATATCCATCAAGAAAATAAAAGTATTTATGCCCAACTAGTCTATCCAACATTTGATCTAGAAAGGGTAGTGGAAAATGATCTTTCCTAGTGGCGAGATTTAATTTTCTACAATCAAGGCATAATCGCCACTCTGTGACTTACCTTTTTGGTATTAACTCATTATGTTCATTCATAGTCACAGTCACTCCATTTTAGGAATGCAGTGAATCGGACTAGCCCATACACTATCTAAAATAGGGTAGATAATTCCAGCATCTTACCACTTTAAAATTTTTTTCTAAATAACTTCTTTCATAACATGATTCAATCTCCTTTAAGGATCAGCCTTGGGTTTGCAGTTCTCTTCCATATGAATCTATGCGTACAAATTGAAGGATTGATTCCTTTTATATCAATGATTGTCCATCCATAGGCTTTCTTATAACTCTTCAAAGTTTTCATCAAACTTATTTCTTCTTCTGTAGTTAATTTTGAGGAATGTATAGCACAAAATGTTAAGGAATCACCTAAAAAGGTATACTTTAAATGTTCAGGAAGTAATTTCAACTCAATTTTAGGAGGTTTTTCAATTGATGGATAAAAAGATATATCTTTTTCTGTCGTTTCCAAAACTTCAAAACTTTCTCGAACATAATTTGAATCTTCCTTGTAAAACTCTTCAATTTGATCTAATTCATCTTCCTGCTCGTGTTCCAACTCTTTCATTTCCAATTTCTCTTCATAATTTTTTTTAAAAAGACATTCACTTAGATATCTTATCACATCCATTCTATAGTATTCATCATCTTTACCTTTTGCAGGATATTTCATTGATTTAAAAATATTAAACGTAACTACATGATCATTAACGTGCATAGTTAATTCCCCATTCTGCACATCTATCATTGCTTTTCCTGTAGCTAGGAAAGGTCTCCCCAAAATGATAGATATCTCCTTATCTTTCTCTATTTCTAGCATAATGAAATCAACAGAAAAAATACATTAATCGACTTTCACTAAGACATCTTCTATAACTCCTTTAGGATATGTTATTGAACAGTCTGCTAACTACAGAGTTACAGTATTTCTCTTAATCCCTATATTTTAAATATTGATAATGGAATAAGGTTAATGCTTGCGCCGAAATCACATAAATCTTTCCAATAAAACATGTCTCCTATTGCACATGGAACTATGAAGCTACCAAGATCTTTAAGCTTTCAGGATGCTTTTTTCCGAATTATAGCACTGTAATCCTCACTAAGTGCAACATTCTCATTATCTTCAAACTTTCTTTTCTTTTTAAGAATATCCTTCATAAAATTCACATAGATTGGCATTTGTTCTTAGGATTCGGCAAATGAAATATTAAGTGTACGCTTCTTAAAAGTTTTCATAAATTTTTAAAATTGTTTATCCAACTTCTGGAGGTGGTGGTTTTTTGAAGTCAACTTTAAGTGGAGAAATAGGTCTCTCTAAACCTTTTGGAGTGTCCTCTTTAGGCTCTCCAATTTTTTTCTCTCTACTTCACTCTCTTTTTTAACTCTACCTTCTAAATCTCTTCCGCTTTTAAGATGAACGGGTTTTAATTGCACTTTATCCTGGTCTTTTGGATTTACTTCAGTATTACTAAGAAGTGTTCTTTGAGATCTATTATTTAATGAATTTGTTATTTGTCCCAATTGATTCTCAATATTTTTAGTTGTAGTTCTTTGACTTTGTAACTGATTTCACATTTGTAACACTACTTCTTCTATAGATAACTTTTTTTTTCCTTAAATTAAGGATTATTGTTAACACCTGGAGGATAAGTAGGTCTATAATTAATATTCCATTGGTTGTTCCAGTTTCCCAACAGGTTTACTTGGTTGTCCTCCCATTGCTGATTATTACCACCAAAAATATTATTCCAATTACAGTTGGGATGGTTCTTCCAACCTGGGTTATAGTAGTTTAAATATGGGTTATTTTGCTTATTCTTTATGACATTCAAAGTTTCTAATTATGCTTGATAATCTACCATTTGGCCTAATGAATTCTCTTCAATCATTGCAATTGGTTGAGAAAAACTCATTCCAAATTGGTCTACCTTCCTTGAAATTACAGCAACTTGATTTGCTAACATTATAAAAGCATCAATTTTATAAATATTTGCTACTTTCTTAGGATTTACCCTTTTAGAAGACAATTGAAAATTATTAGTAGTCATCTCTTCAATTAAAGCATAAGCATCATGAAATGGTTTTGACATCAATGAACCTCCGATAGCGGCATCGATAATAGATCTAAGAGATCTAGCTAATCCATTGTAAAAGGTTTGAATTAATAACCAATTTGGTATAGCATGGTGTAGACACTTTCTCAGTAGTTCTTTAAATTGTTCCCATGCTTCATATTCCCCTTCAAACTGACAAAAATATGTAATGTCATTTCCAAACTTTGCAGTTTTTTATGGTAAAAAATATTTAGCAAGGAATTTCTATGATAAATCACCCCAAGTTCTGATAGATTCAGGTGCT
Organism: Phalaenopsis hybrid cultivar; assembly: GCA_002079205.1. Classification (NCBI taxonomy): domain Eukaryota; kingdom Viridiplantae; phylum Streptophyta; class Magnoliopsida; order Asparagales; family Orchidaceae; genus Phalaenopsis; species Phalaenopsis hybrid cultivar. Next base: position 172,648 of record JXCR01146701.1, read on the forward strand.
AACGAAATTAACCATATCTTAGCCTTATCTCACAGTGAGAAAGGAAAAAAGTCTAAGTCTTATAACATCATCTGATACACCATCATATTTAAATATAACACACAATTCTAGAAAATTAGAAAGATGTAAATTTGGATCTTCGGTTCCCAAACTGATTATTTGAAACCATTTGGATAATAGCAGGTTTAAGTTCAACTGAATTAACCATTAAAGTGGGTTTTTGAATACTACAATGATGTTCATCCACCGTATGGTTTGCATAATTTTTTAAACGTTAAAATTCTTCAGCATTTTTATTATTTTGATTTGTCATTTCTTGAAATTTTTTATTTTTTCAGTAATTTTTAATTTTTTAATTTTTTTAATAGTTCTTTCTAATTCAGAATCATAGGCACAAGTCCTTTAGAACCTGAACTATACTTACATTACTACAAAATACATAAAATAAATTAAAAACACATAAACAACAACTTTATATAAAAACAACACTACAATATTCCTATCATAAATCTAAAAATTTAAGTAAGACTTTAAAAAAATAGAAATTTGCTTTCTAAAAATTTCTTCAAAAATTTTGTAAAGATTTCCCCGGTAACTTTGCAACGACACAAACTTGATTATATATCTTTTTTTTAAATTTATTAGTTTGCAATTTATTCTCTTTTTATATGTAAAATGTGATGTATTTGATTATATGCTTAATTATAATTTTTACTTTGCAATTACACAAAAAACTTGATTCCGAGCGAAAACTACGTGAGATCTTAACTTCAAAGCAAACAAGAATACATATATAATCTTTAATATGGGATACTACGCAAGTATTTGTATCGTTATCAAGTAATATAGGACTTTTTGATTAAGCCCCAAATATCGAACTGAAAATGAAAATATAATATGCACTTGATAAAACAAAAGAAATTAGATAACAAAATTCTACTTAGCAAAATATTCTAACTTAAACTTTAGATACTAAAATAGGAATGCAAGTTTGATTCTTTTTGCATTATTTAAAATTTAAAATAAAGTAATCAACTAAATAACTTAACCAAATGTTTGCAAGATGAAGGCAATATAAAAAAATATATATTTTTCCTTATCATGAATCAGTGACAAGTATAAAAATTTTGTTGTGTAAGTATTCTAATTGTGTTGTGTTAAATGGAAGCAATAATATTCCTTACCCTTACTAGAGAAGCTATAAATAATATTGGCTAATCTGAAGTTTGAATAGTCTTGAAGACGGGTTAGGTAAGGATGATACTAGCTCTCACTCTAGTGTTCTTTCTTCTCCCTCCAATTGAGGACTAGCATTTTGTATCAAAACATAGATTTATAAATCAAATTGGGGGCTTTAGCCTGTCACTTTAATGTTCTCTAATTCTACACCCTTCAAAGTTTATTTCCCTAATTAATTCCACTTAATCCCATGAACTACATTCTCACCCATGAAATCAAATGTGATTCTTATCATTTGTTGACTGAGACAATACCATCTCAGATCTTACATGTTCTCACAATAGGTATTAACATCTTAATTGGCCAAATTAAGAAGTAAATGAAGTATAAGATTTACAATCATCATGACTTCTTCCAACATTAAGGATTAATACTTCACACAAATTCCCTCTAATACTTAATCACTTATCATTTTAATAAGAAAGATAAAGAAAACTACACAGAATTCATGGAGAAAACACAACCACTATTGGGTATGAAAGTAGAAATCATGAACACAAATAGGAAGTCTAAATTAAAATCAAATGTAGTCACAAAGATAAAAACTTATCTCAAATTTCTCTCCACCAAATGTCTTGAAGTTACCTTGAATCCCTTCCTTCACTTACAATGGGTAATGGGTGGTGGCGGTGGTGGTGATGGGCAGTGGTGGCAGCGGTGATGGGCCTCTTTAGCGGCGTATATGGTGGTTGGCACTCTCGTGGATGATCCCCTCTTTCTTCAATCTATGTCCTCTTTTATAATTTTCCAAAAGGTGCCTTGGTGTCCCTTAAAAATGTGCCCAAATTCAATGAATCTTTTAGAAGTTATCTCCTTTCAAAATCCAATTGAATTAATTTTTGTGTCCATTAACTAGTTTCCATGTTTGCAATAAGGGTTGCTTCAAACACCTCTTTAAAAAATCATCCAAATTCAATGAATCATGTCAGTCGCCAAATTAGAAATTTTTGTTCACCAAAATGGATACCCCGACTTTCGCTTTAATTTAATTATATATATATATATAGGGTATATATATATNGATCATGGTTGTCCTTCAGGTTGATCATCTGGGTGAGAGCTTTCCTCTTCTCCTCTATCTATTTTCTCTTTTCTTTACTTCTGTTTTCATGTTATGCCATTGGACAAAAGTTTTGCGGCTACTGTTGCTGGAGGGAGCTCCTCTGGTGCTGGAGATTCTAGTTTTTTGTCCTCAAGGATTTCATGATAATCTCAATATTAAAGGAGACTACAATTTTATCAAGAATCTAAGTAAAAAAGAATGGCAAGCTTGCACTTTTCCTTGCTGATATTGACACTAATATCCTTGCCTCTTCATGTAAGATTGCTCTGGTGGGAAAATTTTCTTATGGTGTCCCTAAACTTGATTTTGTTCGGCGAGAATTTGAAATGTGAAAACTAAAGGGTTGTTGGAAGATTGGTTTGTTAGATGGCATACATATTCCTATCCAATTATCCAATGATGAAGACTATACAAAAATTTTCTCTAACAAAACTATGGGCATTGAAGAAAGACTTATGAAAGTCCTGAAATGGACAGTTGGCTTTGATCCAAAAACTGAAACTCCTACTATCCTTGTTTAGTTGTGTTTTCCAGGTCTAAAACTGCATCTATTCAATCATGAAATCCTTTTTTCCCTTGCCACTGCTTATGGAAAACCTTTGAAAATGGATACTCCAACCTATTTTCTTACTAGGCCTTTAGAAGCTAGAGTTCTAGTAGAACGTGATTGTCGGCACTATTTTTGGTGTGGGGTTTGCCCGTAAGAAGCTGTCGGTCATCGGAATTGAAATCCCGTTGCCCGCTTCGGAAGGACGTTTTTAAAAAATTTTAGTTTTGAATTCAAACTGACCCCATAATTTTCATAGTTTAGATGAAAGAGCGCTTTATCTCAAATCCTGTATCTATTCTGAAGGATGAACACAAGAGTTGAGGGTGAGGCTCGATCAAATAAACTA
>JXCR01146701.1:177632-211167 GCA_002079205.1 Phalaenopsis hybrid cultivar
AAGTTTAATAGATCCCTAAGGTATTCATCAGGTTAAGAGTAGGGAGCAGGTCCATGCAACCTTCTTAATGTTTGCTAAAAGGCATTAGGTTCATTTAAACTTTATTATGTTACTTAATAATTCATCCTGAATATCTTGATGCTCAGTGACTGTTGATGTCTTGCTTATTCCCAAGAATAGGGTAAATGTCATTTGTCTTTTAATTTAAAGATTATGTGGGTGAAGACCTTTTAGAGGGCAAATTAGTGTTATTGGTCATTTAAACTTTATTACGTTACTTAATAATTCATCCTGAATATCCTGATGCTCAGTGAACATTGATGTCTTGATTATTCTGAGAATAGGGTGAATGTCATTTGTCTTTTAATTTAAAGATTATGTTGGTGAAGACCCTTTAGGAGACAAATTTGTGAAGACCATGCAACCTTCGTTGGATCAATGAAATCCCCATTTTGGGTCCTTATCTATTGGTCTTAGCCAGGGTATTGTGAGGGTATTGTATACCTTAGCTCCAAACCAACACCCAGGGTCAATTCTAAGGTCAAGTAGCCCTGTAGGAACTCTCCTTGAGTTCCCTCATAATGATCTTACCTACTAAGTGCTAGAGGTTAGGACCAATATGTGGAACTTCAAGTTGAGTAAAGAGAAGAGTTTTGAATTTCTAATGGTGAGGGTACCTTTTCTAGTTTTCTAAGACTAGTCAGTAGGAAAGTCCTATGGCTAGACCTAGGCTACTAAAGAAATTTCTAGACCTCAATCAAAAGTGAGGTCAACAGTGATATTACTCAACCTTTTTGTGACAAAATTTGGATTGGTACTCCACATCAAGGTTATTGGCAACATGTTGAGCTAGAGAGACATCCTTATTAATGTTCCCACTGTTCAATCTTTGGTCATACTGTCTCTCACTATTTTTGTTTGAACCCACAGTTAAAACCATGTTTTGATAAACAAGGTAAAGGGGTTGCTACCCCTGCCCCAGAGCTGATGCATATGGATAAAACTGCTGGTGTTTCTGATCTTGGCCCAGAGTTGGTGTGCGCAGAACCTCCAATTAAAATTACTGAACCTAATCCTCCAGTTACTGCTGATTTTAACATCCCCACATCATTTCCCCCTTCTCCTCCCCCTCAGTTTGACATTGACTTACAAGAACCACATGAATTACCTTTTGTTACAATTGTGGTGCGGGAGGCACCTTCCTGCCCCATGATTGAGGATATCTCTGATTTACATGAATAACTTCCTTCTGTCTTTGCTGAGGGTACTGTGCAGGCTGAACCTTCTACAATTGATGAACCATCTACAATTATTATTCAAAATTTTGATGGTACCATCACTGCTAACCATCTACCTAATGTTCAGGATCTGTTAATTGAGGCTACAAAATCCCTTGAGCAGGAATGGCTGGTTCAAAAATAACAAAGAAAAAGAATAAGAGGAAAAATGAGCTTTCTCAATTAAATACAAGCGACATTATAGAGAAAGGAACTTATTACTCTGATGGAGATCAAGTTAACAGCTCTCCTAGATCCTCTAAGAGAGCAGGCTTGAGGCATTATGTTTAATGTCATGGTTTGGAATATTAGGGGAGTGGCCGACCCTTCCTCCCTTAATATTCTTAAACACCTTTGCAGGGTCCATAAACTTTTCTTTATTGTTATTCTTGGGCCTTTAGTTACTGTTAACAAAGATAAAATTATCATGAATTTTAAGCAGTATAATTATTTTTTCAGCAAAAATAACAAAAATTGTCTTTTCTCGAAATGCAGTGTCAATATCTCTAATATTCAAGATGATGATCAATTCATTCTTTTCAAATATCAAATGGAGGATTATTATGGTTGGGCTACCTTTGTCTATGAAGGTGGCACTATGCAAAGTAAACACTCCCTCTGGCAACAACTTATTCATATGGGTAATAACATCAATGATAACTGGTTTTTGGGTGGTGACTTCAATATGATCATGAAACCTGAAGAGCGTAGATGTGGAGGTAAATATGACATTTCTCTTATTAATCGATTCTATGATCATATCATTGATGCAAGCCTTTTTGGCATGGGGTTTTCTGGTTCTCCTTATACTTGGAGAAGAGGCTTTATTTTTCAATGTTTTGATAGATTCTTCAGGAACCCTCATTTCTCAACTTACTACCTTTTTTATAGGGTCCAACACTTAAATCATTCTTGCTCTGATTGCAATCCTATTTTACTCACTCTTGCTTTTAACAACAAATTTCAAAGGTACATCTTTAAATTTTTGAATGTTTGGGCCTCTCATCATACTTTCTTAAGCTTTATTAAACAGGTCTAGCATTTTGATGGGGTTGGTGACCCTTGGTATGTCCTTTGGTAACTTCACAACAAAGTTGCTTCAGCCTTGAGGAGGTGAAATTATGAGGTTTTTGGCAATGTCCATGATAAAGTTACTGAAGCCCAGCATTTGGTTGATTTTCTTGAAGCTCAGGTTATCTCTGATCATAATTTGATTGATGAGGTTGCTTGAAAACATGCTGACATGCTTGATGCCATCTCTTTGGAGGAGCAATGCTTACAACAAAAGACAAATGATATTCATTTTAAAAATTGTGATCGCAATACTAAATACTTTCATGCCTCTATTAAAAATAAGAGGAATATTAATACTATCTTGAAGATCAAAAGTTCCAATGGTGTTTTGATTGTTGGTGATAGGTAAATTGGGGAGGATGTTGCTCTTTCCTTCTTAGAGATATATACATCATACATGGAAGTTCATAAACTTAACCAAGATTTTTTTGCTAAGGAAAGGAGTTATGTTGTGGGCCTATCTCTAACCAGTATCCCATCTGAACAGGAAATCCTTACTACCCTTCAAGATATCAATCCCAACAAGGCCCCTGGCCCTGATGGCTTTACTTCCATATTTTACATTAAATGTTGGAACATCATATGCAAAGAGATAACTTTGGCTATACAAAGCTCCGAAAAATATTTTACTTCCTCTCTCATTGTGCTTATCCCCAAATGTAATATTAAGACTAGCTGGGATAACTTTAGAACTATTTCACTCACTACTGTCATGTCTAACACAGTCATTTTTCCTCAGTCATTTTCACACAGTCATTAGCGAAATAATTGTGTCTAGACTCCAACCTCATCTCTCTACTCTCATTTCTCCTCAGCAATCTGCCTTCATTCGTGGTAGGGAGGTATGTGACAATATTCTACTTGCTCAAGAATTGGTGGAGGATTTAGACAAGAAGTGCATGGGTGACAATATGGTCCTTAAGTTGGATCTTAAGAAAGCTTTTGACACAATAAGTTGGGATTTCACTATTAACACTCTTCATGCTCGACATTTTTCATCTGATTTCTGTATGCTTATTAAAAGATGGTTATATAATAACAATTATAGTGTTGTTGTTAATGATAGCTCCTATGGCTTCTTTTCTGCTAAAAGATGTATAAAAAAGGGTGACCAACTTTCACCTACCATTTTCATAATGGCTTTTAATTATTTCTCCAGGCTTATCAACAATTTGTATGAAACTCATCCTTACCTGCATTATAATCATAAATCTAAAATTCAGGTAATCCACTTAGCACATGTTGATGATGCTATTATTTTTTTCAATGCCTCCAAAATTTCTATCAAGGTTTTAGTGAAATCCCTTAATCTTTTTTAGCAAACTTCTGGGCTTCAGTTTAATAAATCTAAATGTCAGTTATACTTTGGGAAATATGTTAGCATTGATCATTCCAACTAGGCCACCTCCTATACTGGTTATAATATGGCACCTCTCCCTCTTAAGTATCTTGATGTTAACCTCCTTAGAGGTAGAAGGAAACAAACTCAACTTGATTTTGTGGTTGAGAAAATGAAAAATAGAATCAATGAGTGGAGAAATGTTTTTCTTTCCTTTGAGGGAAGGCTTACTCTTTTGCAAAGTGTTCTTCAAAGCATTCCTCTATATGTCATGCAAGTTCTTAACTTAAAGAAGAGCACTCAAAAATCTCTTGAGCATGTTTTTAATAAATTCTTGTGGTCTGGGCCTGGTAAAGCCATGGTTGTCTTGCCATAAAATTTGTAAAACTCTATCAGTTGGGAGTTTGGGGTTTAAAAATTTGCATCATACTACTGAGATCAATATGTGTAAGCTGTGGTATAAATTTAGGGTTGGCTCTTCTCTTTGGGCTCAAATTATTCTCCATAAACACTTCTCTCATGTGCATCCTGCTTTGGTTAATTGGAAGGTAGCAGATTCTAAAATTTGGAAATCTATTATTAAGGTCAGATCCCTTGCCAATCGTTTCATTTATTGGGATATTGGTGAGGGGAAGGTCTCTTTTTGGCATGAATAGTGGGGCCCCTCTAATTTTTAGAATGTTGCAGCTCCTCTTAATGACAATCCATTAGTCCCTGAATTTTTGATTAAAGACAATTAGGACACTAACAAGCTTAAACTTTTGGTGGGAGAAGAGGTTGTTGTTATTGTTACAAATCCCATTCTTCCAAATAAGCCTGATAGGCCCATTTGGAAGTTTACCACTACTACCTCCATTTCAAAATTGTTGTATCACAATATGCATACCTTTCAAGATTGGAAACGGGGTTTACAAATTTGGAATTCTTACACTTCTCCCTCTATCTCCTTTTTTGTGGAGATTTTTTCAATGCTTACTCCCTTGTGATGATATCTTAAATTTCAAAGGTTTAAGATTGGCCTCCTAGTGTTCCTTATGCAATTGTGATGAGGAAAATTACACACATCTACTTTTCTCTAGCTCTTTTGCACATGTTGTTTGGAATATGGTTGGCTAGTTCATTAACATTCACTAGCCCTTGTCTTCTCATCTGGAAGACTTTTTGGATGTATGGAAATTTTCTCAGAGATATGATAAAAGCTTGCCTACTTTCCTTTAATTATTCTATGGTTTTTATGGACTGCCAGGAATAGTTACAAGCATAATAGCTCCCCTTCGGCTCCTCCTCTCACTGTTTCTCATATTCTATCTTACTACTTTAAGGCTATCAAGTCCTTGGTTAAAAACAACTGCAGTATTACTCAGGGTGGACGACCTCTTCTTGTGAGATGGAAACCCCCTCCTCACACTTGGATCAAGGCTAACATAGATGAGAGTTGGACTCTTAATGGTGCTGGCATGGGGGGGNATGAATAGTTGTTACAGGATGAACAACTAAATTTTAGTAGCCCGTTCATGGAACATGACCTTTTCTTTTTTAAATTTACTGATAGTGACTTATTCATGTTTATTATAGGAAATATAATCTCAAACCTAACAATTTTGGCCCATTTCAAGCCATTTAGGCATCCATAGATTTGATGTGCACAACAGAACTTGTCTTTCGATTGATCATGCTTTTTTTAGCTTATTTGGGTTCCGATCAGATTAAAAATAATTAAATTTGGCTTTGGTTCTATCATTTTTAGCTGCCTTAAGCTCTTTAATTCATATAAAGATTTCACTTGATAGGATAGAGATTTTTACAATCCCAAAGGCCACATCGACCATGGTGAAGTTTGACATATGTTGGCCAATCAAATACTCATAGTGATAGATCAATAAGTTCACTTTGTTATTTATCATGTGCGACATGAACATCATGGATGGACCACCACAACAACTTTGGTGATGAGAGGCATGCAGGCCACAAGGTTAAAATCATTGCTAACTCTGATATGATCTGTGTAAGCATCTTATTATGTTATTTTTCCTCTCTCCACATCTAACTCAATCCTTGTCTCCTATTCTTAAGCACCAATATGAATTGATGCTTTTTCCACTACAATCTCCATTCCCCATCAATGGTCTAGTAGGTGCCATGCTAGATTTTGATGATGCTTCTTTATTCCATAAGCTTTTTATTTAATTATTATCGAAGGGAGACAGCTTGAAGCTTAGAGAGAAAAAAAATTTGTTGTTAAGTGCAAAACTTTTAGCTACCTGTGCATATATCCTTGCAATATGGCATGTAGCTGAACGCTTTTCTGATCAATGGAGAGCTTCTAAGAACATCCGATAGTGGGAATAGAGTTCCCTCAGCATAACTTGANTCCACTATATATAAATTAAAAGTTAAATTCTTATTTTTCCTCAAGATCAAGTTTTTGGTGTTGTTGCGAAATAAGGAAATATAAGTGAAAAATATGACCAGAATTATTGTTATACTATTGCATATAAATAGTTTCGGGATCACACCCTTTCACCTACCATTTTCATAATGGCTTTTGATTATTTCTCCGGGCTTATCAACAATTTGTATGAAACTCATACGTACCTACACTATAATCATAAATCTAAGATTCAGGTAAGCCACTTAACATATGCTGATGAAGCAATTATTTTTTCCAATGCCTCCAAACTTTCTATCAAGGTTTTAATGAAATCCCTTAATCTTTTTGAGTAAACTTCTGGGCTTCTGTTTAATAAATCTAAATGTCAGTTATACTTTGGGAAATATGTTAGCACTAATCATTCCAACTGGACCACCTCCTATACTGGTTACAATATGGCACCTCTCCCTCTTAAGTGCATTGGTGTTAACCTTTTTAGAGGTAGAAGGAAACAAACTCAACTTGATTTTGTGGTTGAGAAAATCAAAAATAGAATCATTGAGTGGAGAAATGTTTTTCTTTCCTTTGGGGGAAGGCTTACTCTTTTGAAAAGTATTCTTCAAAACATTCCTCTATATGCCATGAAAGTTCTTAACTTAAAGAAGAGCACTCAAAAATCTCTTGAGCATATTTTTAGTAAATTCTTGTGGTTTGGGCCTGGTAAAACTAAGCCATGGTTGTCTTGGCATAAAAATTGTAAACCTCTATCAGCTGGGGGTTTGAGGTTTAGAAATCTGTATCAAATTGCTGAAATCAATATGTGTAAGCTGTGGTATAAATTTAGGGCTGGCTCTTCCCCTTGGGCTCAATTTATTCTCCCCAAATACCGTTCACATGTGCATCCTACTTTGGTTAATTGGAAGGTAGGGGATTCTAAAATTTGGAAATCTATTATTAGGGCCAGATCCCTTTCTAATTGTTTCATTTATTGGGATATTGGTGAGGGGAAGGTCTTTTTTTGGCATGAACAGTGGGGTCCCTCTATTTTTCAGAATGTTGCATCTCCTCTTAATGACAATCTATTAGTCTCTGAATTTTGGATTAATGGCAATTGGGACATTGACAAGCTTAAACTTTTGGAGGGAGAAGAGACTGCTATTATTGTTACAAATCCCATTCTTCCAAATAAGCCTGATAGGCCCATTTGGAAGTTTACCTCTACTGCCTCCATTTCAAAATTGTTGTATCACAATATGCATACCTTTCAAGATTGGAGATGGGGTTTACATATTTGGAATTCTTACACCTCTCCCTCTATCTCCTTTTTTCTATGGAGGTTTTTTCAATCCTTACTCCCCCTTAATGATATCTTAAAGATTAAAGGTTTAAGATTGGCCTCCAAGTGTTTCTTATGCAATTGTGATGAGGAAACTTACACACATCTATTTTTCTCTTGCTCTTTGGCACATGCTGTTTGGAATATGGTTGGCCAGTTCTTTAACATTCACTAGCCTTTGTCTTCTCGTCTGGAAGACTTTTTGGATGCATGGAAATTTTGTCAGAGATATGATAAAAAGATTGCCTACTTTTCTTTAATTTTTCTATGGTTTTTATGGACTGTCAGGAATAGTTACAAGCATAACAGCTCCCCTCCTGCTCCTCTCACTGTTTCTCATATTCTATCTTACTATTTTAAAGCTATCAAGTCCTTGCCTAAAAACAAGTGCAATATCACTCAGGGTGGACGACCTCTTCTTGTGAGATGGCAACCCCCTCCTCACACTTGGATCAAGGCTAACATAGATGGGAGTTGGACTCCTAATGGTGCTGGCATGGAGGGGTTTAGAAGCAATAATGGGAGATTGTTATGTTTCTTTGCAACCCCTGCTAACACTGATGATCCCACGGAAACTGAATGTTGGGTAGCTTTTTTTCCTATTGAAATTGCTATTATATTTAAAATTCCTAAGTTTGTTATTGAAAATTACTCTAAGATCGTGTATGACATGCTTAGAAAGGACAGTACACCATTTTGGAATTTATTTCATATCTGCAATTGTATTTGGCACCTTATAATCTCTAATCAGATTTATGTGCTTTTCTCTTTTATTCATAGAGAAGGCAATGCCTATGCTAACTGGTTAGCAAAAAAAGGTAATGATGGGATTCTTATTGGTTTAGACCCTCACTTGCCTCTAAAGAGGCTCTTGTTTGGAGAGAACCTCAATCTTCCTTATATCAGATGTTGATGTTGTATTGTTTCTTCTATTCTCTTTTATGTGTTGGCCTCCTTACTATTTCTCTGATGATTTCCCTTTAGAACTAGTTGTTTTCATTCCTTTACTACTTCGCTACTGTCACCATCTCTTTTGGGTGCCTTCCTTTGGTTAGGCAACATATGTTTTACTTTTTTATGAATTTTGAGATACCCTGGAAGTTTTTCTACTCAGGTGCTGGAAGGACATAAGTTCTCGTTATCAATTCTTGGTTGCCTCCTTTTCTTGGTTACCTACATGCAGGTTGCTTTTAGACTCTACTGAGAGATGGGCTAACTTCTGTTATTTGGCTTCAAGCTGTGTGCTATGCCCCTCACTGAACCTGATTTGCTTCCTTTTGGATTTGCTGCTCTTTCTCCTGAATATATGGTTTCTCTTAGGTTTACATGTATTTTGGGTGTACTTTTCCTTTGGTATATAATTTTTTGGGTATACATGTACTTTTAAGTTTTTTTTCTTTATATTTTTCTTTGTTGTGTGGAGTTGGACTATGAATAGTGGAACCCCTAGGACTTTAATGCATTTTTGTCTTTAGATGGGGATCCACTATCCCTCCTAATACTTGCAACCTTTTTCAATATTAACACGTAAGGATTCATGGGCTGCTATATATATATACATAATACATGGAAGTTCATACACTTAACCAAGATTTTTTTNGATGATCCCACAAAAACTGAATGCTAGGTAGCTTTTTTTGTTATTCAAATTGTTATTATATTTAAAATTCCTAAGCTTGTTATTTAAATTGACACTAAGATCGTGTACGGCATGCTTAGAAAGGACAGTACACCATTTGGGAACTTATTTCATATCAGCAATCGTATTTGGCACCTTATAACCTCTAATCAGATTCATGTGCTTTTCTCTTTTATTCATAGAGAAGGCAATGCCTATGCTGACTGGTTAGCAAAAAAAGGTAGTGATGGGATTCTTATTAGTTTAGACACCCCCTTGCCTCTGAAGAGGCTCTTATTTGGAGATAACCTTAATCTTCCTTATATCAGATGTTGATGTTGTACTGTTTTTTCTGTTTTCTTTAATGTGTTGGCCTCCTTACTGTTTCTCTGATGATTTCCCTTTAGAACCAGTTGTTTTCATTCCTTTACTATTTCGCTACTATCACCATCTCTTTTTGGTGTCTTCCTTTGGTTAGGCAACATATGTTTTACTTTTTTCTGAATTTTGAGATACCCTGGAAGCTTTGCTACTCAGGTGCTGGAAGGACATAAGTTCTCATTATCAATTCTCAGCTGCCTCCTTTTCTCGATTACCTACATGCATGTTGCTTTTAAACTCTACTGAGAGATGGGCTAACCTCTATTATTTGGCTTCAAGGTTGTGTGTTGCGCCCCTCACTGAACCTGTTTTGCTTCCTTTTGGATTTGCTACTCTTTCCCCTGAAGATATGGTTTCTCTTAGGTTTACATGTATTTTGGGTATACTTTTTCGTTGGTATATAATTTTTTGGGTATACATGTACTTTTGAGTTTTTTTTCTTTATTTTGTTCTTTGTTGTGTGGAGTTGTACTATGGATAGTGGAACCCTAAGACTTTAATGCATTTTTGCCTTTAGATGGGGATCCACTATCCCTCCTAATGCTTGTAACCTTTTTCAATATTAACTCGTAAGGATTCATGGGTTGCTCTTTCTTTATATATATATATATATATATTTTTTGGAAAAAGTGGTATTTTAAATTTTGAAAATACAAGACTGGATCTATCTCATATCCTTAGTAGTTTAAATAAACAAGACTAGTACCACAAGCAATATACCCAAAGGATAGATACACCACTTACTGGTAAGGCTTGATTAAATAAACTAAAGAATTTATGACATCTGTTTAAGTCTGTGAAAAAATATTTTTTTATGTTGACCAAAAAGTTTCCCTATTTAATACAAAAAATTAAATAGGGTTTATATTAAGCTAGGTTCTTGAAAGTTTCCCACAAGATCAAGTCTTTATAGTTAATTACATCTTGATAATAAAAATCGCCTCAGAAATTTCTCGATAAAAATCAGGGGAGATTGGCTTCAAGAATTTCAAAGTATAAGATTCTATAAAAGATCAAACAAAGATGTGTGGAAGGGGAATGGCTCAAATTTGGAACATTTTATTTTAGAATCCAAACGAAGAAGAACAAGGGGATGTCATGGATCCTGAGGATAACCTCGGTGACTTCCCAAGCTTTCATATTGTTTGGCTTCAGTTTCGAGAGGAAAGATTATTTAAACATTTTATCCTACCAATTTTATTAATTAAGGCTTATATTTATGCTAGATGATTGCACAAATAGCCTGGAAGATGTGGGGGTTTAGGTCGTAACGAACAACAATGTCGGAATCTAAAAACAAGTTAGGGCTTATATTGTATAGCAGAGCTACACAAAGTCCTAAAGGAAGACTTGAGGATTTATGTCGCACTAGTCGGACAACATCAAAATCCTAGGGCTTGTTGTTGTTTAATTCTAAAGAAAATATACGATGTTGCAGATCCTCGTACTGTTACAAACCCTCATGCTATTGCAGAATGCTGTTGTAGAAGGCTACCCACAAAGTTAGCTTCAGGCTCCTCGATGAAGTAGCAGTCTAAAATTCTAAGGTTTAAAGATTTAAATGACAAGTTTAAATTAAATCCTTATGGGGGCGGGGGGGTGTTAAAGTTGAGTAGAGCAACACCAGTTAGGATCCCACGGTTTCCTAGTTCTGGTATCACTATTTTCTTTTGAATTTACTTAGCTTAAATGAGTTGCGAAACCCATTTAAACCGGGGAGATCTCGTTAGTAACTGTGGGTTACCTCCACCGAGGGACTCCCATAAATTCAAAAGGACGTTTTAAGTTTAGTGAAATTTCAAAAGATTTATGGATACCTTTGAAATAATTTATTTTAATTTTTGAAAATGTTGATTAATTTTGAAAAGTTGTTTTCATTTTGCAAGTAAATTAAGGTACACACCCAAGCAATTATGATATTTGGAAGCAAAAGTAAATTATAGAAAGTAAAATGACATAAATTAAATAACACTGTAAAAGCGTACAAGTCTTCTTCTCAGCATTTCCGCTGAAACGTCAATTTTTGCAACATGTATATAATTTTGCAAGAAATTTAAATTGAAAGAGTAGATGAAGGAGTATCTAACAGACTCCAAACTATGACTTATTGAGTCCTGAAAGATCTTATTGGATGGTCTTAGAACAAAATAAATCAAGTTCAATTTGTTCTTCAAAATATCCAAGAGATTTCAAAGTGTTTGGGTAATAACTCTGAACTGCTTTAAAGATCTCTTGAAACATTTGCGTTCATTTTAAACTTATCATATTGATCTATTAATCATCATATGTCAAATTAAAATTACCCTACTACTCGGAGAATCTTGACATTTTAATCATCCCGAGGACAATGTACTCAATTAATCAGTTGATATTTCACCTAAGAGTTATGTGGGTGAATGCCCCTAAGGCAAGTTCAAGCCATTAAAGATTTTGTACCCACCACTAAAGTTTGTCTTGTAGTGCTTAGAGGCACTTATCATCAAACGTGTTATCCTTTTTCTAAATCTCATTAGATGAGTTCAAATATCAAGCCTAGATCACTACCAAGCCCTTAGCAATCTCAATGGGAAAAAGATTAGCAAATATTTGAATTTTAATTTAGGTGGTGTATATTTTGATTAAAAGATCAGATCATCATCACTTTTGGACTTAACATAAGTGAAATATCATCTCCCTAAATTAAGCCCATCACTTGAGAATCATTTGATTTTGATTAACTTCTAAATCTCGATAATTTAACAAACTATAATTTTATTCTTATCATGTAAAGGTGACAAATTGGTTTCTACCTTTTAACCCACTATGTTTCAATCATCCAAAAATATTTATTAAGATCAAAGTTACCCATTTTTCCCTTTAGTTAATCCTAAACTTTAATTAAGACATAAAAGCCCAAAATGACCATTTTGCCCTTGGGGCCCTTCACTCCATAATTTATTAAATATAATTCAAATGACTTTGAAAATCTTAAAGTAACCTGTCCATGAGACAAGTAAAACATCAGAGGAGAAAACGAGTTTTTTTCATATTTCTATTTAAATAATTATCTTAACTTAGAAAGTAGGATTTTCAACATTCATTTATTTAATCAATTAATGTAATATTTTTTTTTTTGTTCATGGGAAAAATTTTTAGAGAATCTCTTAGGTCAAAGAAACACATAGGCAAAATACCATGATCTTCTAAATTAAATTTTAATTTAAATTTATAAATATTTATTATTTTTTAGTGATTTAATTAAATGGAAAAAATGTTTTAATTACAAAAATTATTTTTTATTTTCTTATTAAACATCTCTGAGTTCAGAGAAAAAAATTTTATATTTTTACGATTTTTAATTTATTTATTATAATTATTTTAATGAGAAAATAAGGCAAATACATCTTAAGCCTTTAGAAATTTATTTTTAACTTAGAAAAATAAGAAAAAAAATATTTTAATGAATCGCAGGTGTTAAAACTATTAGGAACATTTTAAAATACTATTGTATTTTTGGAATTTTATTTATTTTTTAATTATTTTTAGTTTAAAATATAGTTTAAAAATGATGTATCTTATCAAAAATAATTTTTATTTTTCCTAAGTGCCCCTCATCACAAGGAAATCAAAACCACTTTTCATAATTTTTCTAAGAGTATTTAATTTAATATAATTATTTTTATATAAAAATACAATGTCTCTTAAAAAAATCAGCTTTAGTGCTCAAACATAATCAAATAATTTTTAAATTTTAACAGTGAGTTAATAAGATTTTTACACACAATGTGAGATTGATCTCATTAATTTAAATAAATTAATGTAATATATATACATTTAATTAATTATAGAAATGTACAAAATTATTAAACCATCATAATATTTTTTCTAAGCTCCTCTGACCACAAGAAACTTACTAAAATTTATCCCATAATTTTTCAAGTGATATTTCAATTTATGTAATTAATTTAAGCCAAAATAGTCATCTTAGCTTGAAAATTAGGGTTAGAAGCACAGAGATGTCCTCTGACCNTTTAGTGAGTTCAGAGAACTCAGAGAAATAAATTTTATATTTTTATGATTTTTAATTTGTTTATTATAATTATTTTAATGAGAAACTAAGGCAAATACATCATAAGCCTTTAGAAATTTATTTTTAACTTAGAAAAATTGGAAAAAAAATATTTTAATGAATCAAAGGTGATCAGAAAACTATTAAGAACATTTTAAAACACTATAGTATTTTTGGAATTTTTATTTATTTTTAATTATTTATTAGTTTAAAATATAATTTAAAATGAAGTATTTTGACAAAAGTAATTTTTATTTTTCCTAAGTGCCCCTGATCACAAGGAAATCAAAAACCACTTAGAATTAACTAGTTTAAAGTAGTCATCTTAGCTTGAAAATTAGGGTTCTTACATAGTTCTGTGAGTTCTTACGTATTTTATTAAAAGTAATTTTTATTTTTCCTAAGTGCCCCTGATCACAAGTGAACCCTAACTTCTTGCCCATATAGTTGAAAATTAGGGTTAGAAGCACAGAGATGTCCTCTGACCTTAGAAAAATCAGAGAACACGGCCTATGTCATGAGGAACAAAACCCAAAACTTCAAGCTATCGTGAGCAATGTTTATTCATAACGNGAAAAAATCAAAGAACACGGCCTATGTCATGAGGAACAAAACCCAAAACTTCAAGCTATCGTGAGCAATGTTTATTTATAACGAATTGAAATACCATAGAGAGTATTTAATTAATTAAAAATCAAAGAGTAAACAAATAATTTTTAGTTTTGTTCCAAATTATTCTCCTCTATTCACTGGGCAAGAGATATTTTTATTTTATTTTTATGGTTTTTCTATGAAAAGTTATGAATTTTTGAAGTTCTGGTATTTGTTTAAATCACAAAAATCTTAATTTCCTATTTATCCCAATCAGCACCACGCAAACACGTGACGGCTCCGAAGCTACACACGGTGTCTCTTGATTCGGCATCGTCGTCTGACTTAGCGCCTACTCAGCCCATTGCTCCACTCCATCAGCTCGTCTGACAACCTCTACAACTGTTAGATTGATACACGCGCAAATGGATGACTTCTATTCATCGTCCTTGATCTCCCTAACTCGAGAGCTGTTCAACTTCAAACCTTAATATCTCTCTTGATACTCAACCAAATCCCATGGGGTTTGTTTCTACACCTTCATCTACTCAAGACGAACACATCCAAAAGGTTATAATTCTATGGAATTAAAATTTTCTTCATGAAAAACCAAACCGAGCTCAAAATTAGGGTTACTGGTCTATACCTTTGCCCAAGATGTGAGGCCTCAAGTAGGTTCTTATGGAAGCTTCAGTGGAGTCCAAAGAACCTCCTCTAAGTGTCTATTTGAGTTGAAATGAGGTTTAAGGAGTTTGATCAAAGGATCGTGCGGCCTTGGTCTAGGAGTGGGTTAGAGAGCTCAACAGAGGGGGATTTCAGTGGGAATCTTCTTCCTAAGCTCTAGTGAAGCTTAAAAGCACTTCATTTTGGAGTTTGGGGGATTTTGGAGTACGGCCAAAACTTGTCTTGATTTTGAGCTCAGAAATTGAGCTCAGGCAGTAGAAAAAATGGCTAGGAGATGGTTGCAATAAGTTTAGGGAGACTTGGAGGAGCTCTGGGAACAATTTGGCAGGGTTTCCCCAAGAGAATTGGTTAACTCCTCTTTTGGCAATGGAGGAGGTGGTTTAAATAGTGTTGGAATTGGTGGAGCTCAAAGCTTCAATTCAAGTGCAATGTGGAGCTGAGGTGGAGGGTTGCAGAGTGCTAAAGGCTAATCAGGGTTGGACAGCTTGGATGGGTGCATTGGGTTTAGAATTGAGGAGGGGTGGTTCTTTGGGGTTCTCTGGCGGAGATGGTCAGGCAGTCAGGTGAGCCAGTAGGAGGGTTAATGATGGTTAACCATTAATGGTTAGTGATGATGGCAAAGATATTTTGGTTTAGGCCAAAAATGAGACGAGATCCCTTAAATCAAGGGACCATTGGTCCATAGCTCATGTAGGGTGGGCTAGGTGATTCTAGGAGTCTAGCCTGGTTACTAGAGTCCAAAAGGTTGTTTTAGTGGCTTTGGCTTGATCAATTTGGTTAGGTTTGGTTAATTTTGGTGCATGGGTTCAATTTTGGTCATTTCAGCTTGAAGTTGGGTTTATGTTAGACTAGATTGAGTTAGAGTTTGTTTTGGGTCCAATTGATTGATTAATTTGGTGTAGATGATTAAAAAGGTTTGGAGTGATTTTGAATTGATTTGGGGAGTCAATTTGGTGGTATTTGGACATTTGATCAATTTTGGGGATGTTGCGTTACATTTTTTTTTGAGTTGGGCTAGAGTTTGGCTATGGCCCAATTGATGGTTCAATTTGATGTGGGTGATTGTCATGAAGAGTTTTGGATATCATTTGGGTGGAAATTTAGGGGTTATGGAGTTCAATTTAGTGAAATTTGGGGACATGGCTAATTTGGGGGCAAACTTGGGGGGTGTCCAAGTTGATTTTGATTGAAATTGAGGCTTGACCAAGGTCAATTGAAGGTTCAATTTGATGTGGAGAAATGTTGTGAAGAGTTTATGATTCAAAATTGGGGCAATTAGATAGATTTGGGGTTTAATTGAGTGAGATTTTGATTTGTGCCAAATTGGGGATTCTGGGATTGAGATTGAAATTGGGTTTAATGGAGTGGCTCAAATTGATTTTGGGGGCATTTGAAATAATTTTGAAGGTTTTGGGAAAATTTGGGCCACCAAGGGTATTTTGATAATTTTGGTCAAATAAGGGGTATTTTAATAATTTTAAAAATTTTAGGGTGCTCTAGGAATTTTGGATAGTTTCAAATGGTTTGAAATGAATTTTGAACAAATTTGGGTATTTTGGGTACTTTTAGGAATTTTGGCCAATTTTGGGGTTTCAATGGCAATTCGGTAATTTGGGTAAATTTGGGGACAACAGGCTAAGTTGGGTATTTTGATATAATTTGGGCGTCAATTACCCTACTTTTGCCATGGAATAATAGAATCCTCTATTTTGGCTACTTCATGTATTGGTCCTTGCTAAACCCTAGCCTAGTGCTAGTGGGTCTAGGGGACCATCTACATGAGTATCCCAAAGGATCAAGAGGTCAAAGTTACGTAGGTTTGGGCTTAAGTTTGTGAGTGTGAATGCAATGTGCAAGTGTGTGTGTGAGACCAACCAAGACCAGGCCACCAAAGGGTTAACCCAAAGGCCAAGCAATCCTATAGGGACTCTCCTTGAGCTCTCCAATATTGACCCCACCTACTAAGTGCTAGATGTTAGGACCAAAATGTGGAACTTCAAGTTGAGCAAAAAAGAGGTTAGAATTTCTAATGGTGAGGGTTCTTTTTTGGTCCTCTAGGAATAGTCAATAGGAAAGTCCTATGGCTATACCCTAGGCTACTAAAGAAGAAAAACTAGACCTCAACTAAAAGTGAGGTCAACAAATCATTAAATAACTACTTCTGGCACTTAAGCATGAGGTACCTGGCGCTTAGGCGCCTCAGCTCATTTTTGCACCTTCTTCAACATTTGCTCTAAATTTGGTTCTTTTTCACTCCTTTTATCATTTTTCATCCATTTCATTCTACCTAAAAGAAAACACACAAATAATTTTCATTAAAGCGCAATATCTCAAAAAATAGGAATAAAAATGTGTAAAAAAATGCTAAATATTTTAGGTGTATCAATGGGCAAATTTACTTTTGCTCATTCAAGAATGGAGATGATTTGTAAATTCTTTGTATATTTCAAATTACAAGGCAATTAAAATATCAGGTTGATCGATGGAAGGCATCTAATGATCTGATTGGAAAAATAAATTGACTATACTTCTATTTTTTTGTAGAAAAAATTTACTAATTGAGACGGTTAGTATGAAAATCTTGAAGTGGACTACTGATTTTAATCCTAAAGAACCACCAAACGCTCCTATTTGGTTTCAATTTCTTGGTCAAAAATGTCATCTGTTTAACATGTTCTTTAGGAAATATATATGGGACTTCTTTGAAAGTTGATCATGCTACCTTCACCTGCTATAGACCCTCGGTGGCTAGAGTTATGGTAGAAGTATATGTTACGTTACCTTTTAACAAATCTATTTGGATTGGAAATTCGACAATAGGTTATTGGCAAAGTGTGGAAATGGAGTTTGTTGCTTCTTATTATAATAATTGCAGAATGTTCGGACATACCCAAACAAGTTGTTATGCTGCTCACTTTGAGTTGAGGAAGTTCAAAGATAATAACAATTTGGGAATGAAATCTAAAGTCAGGGGAGACGATTTGAAGTTGATGAAAGATTAATCAATAAGGAAAAGTGTCAGAAAAAGTGGTTATAAATTTTGAAAAAAATAAGGGCAGAGGTGAACAATAGGGAGGAATTTGGGGGGGAAGAATGTTGATGTTGTTAAATTGACAGCTTTTCAAACTGAGATAAGGGATGATGTAGAATTTCATCAACCAGTAAGTTTAAATGGTAATTTGGAACCTCAAAAAAAAATACACAGTGAAAGAAATTGATATAGAAGAGATGCATGAAATGGGTGAAATTGAGACCAATGTAAGAAATTAGTTGGATGATTGTGTCGTTGCTAGTGTTGTAAATACCTTAGCTCAATCCAGAGCAAATTTGGAGGAAAAATGGTTTGTTCAAAATACTAGAAAAAGTAAAATAAAATGTATCAGAGAACTCAATTATGTTAGTTCTGAGGTTGCTCAATTACATGCCAATAGAGATTGGGAGGAAATGAATAGACATTTTACTTTGACACCTAGGAGCACTAGGAGGTTAAAAATTGTTAGTGATGTTTAATTTTTATATTTGAAATATTAGAAGTTATTGCCAAAGTAAATGCCTCTAGTAGATTGAAAAATATTATCAAATCTCGTAAAATTACGTTCTTTAACATTCTTGAAACTCTGGTGGTTGTTCATAATAATGATAAATTACTTTGAAGGATTGGGAATTTTAAGTTATTTNATATTCACTGAGAGGGTATTTTTATTTTATTTTTATGATTTTTCTATGAAAAGTTATGAATTTTTAAAGTTCTGGTATTTATTTAAATCACAAAAACCTTAATTTCCTATTTATCCCAATCAGCACCACGCAAACACATGACGGCTCCGAAGCTACACACGGTGTCTCCTGATTCGGCATCGTCTTCTGACTCAGCGCCTTCTCAGCACATTGCTCCACTCATCTGCTCGTCTGACAACCTCTGCAACCGTTAGATTGATACACGTGCAAATGGATGACTTCTGTTCATTGTCCTTGATTTCTCTAACTAGAGAGCCATTCAACTTCAAACCTTAATATCTCTATTGATACTCAACCAAATCCCATGGGGTTTGTTCCTACACCTTCATCTACTCAAAACGAACACATCCAAAACGTTATAATGCTATGAAATAAAAATTTTCTTCATAAAAGACCAAACCAAGCTCAAAATTAGGGTTACTGGTCTATACCTTTGCCCAAGAGGCGAGGACTCAATTAGGTGCTTGTGGAAGCTTCAGTGAAGTCCAACAAACCTCCTCTAAGTGTTTATTTGAGCTGAAATGAGGTCTAGGTAGGAGTTTGATCAAAGCATCGTGCGGCCTTGGTCTAGGAGTGGGTTAGCGAGCTCAACAGAGGGGGATTTCAGTGAGAATCTTCTTCTTAAGCTTTGGTGAAGCTTAAGAGCACTTCAGTTTGGATTTTGGGGGATTTTGGAGTATGGCCAAAATTTATCTTGATTTTGAGCTCAGAAATTGAGCTCAGGCAGTGGGGAAAATGGCTAGGAGATGGTTGCAATGAGTTTAGGGAGACTTGGAGGAGCTCTGGGAACAATTTGGCAGAGTTTTCCCAAGAAAATTGGTTAACTCCTCTTTAGGCCATGGAGGAGGTGGTTTAAATAGAGTTGGAATAGGTGGAGTTCAAAGCTTCAATTCAGGTGCAATGTGGAGCTGAGGTGGAGGGTTGCAGAGTGCTAAAAGCCAATCAGGGTTGGACAGCTTAGATGGGTGCATTGGGTTTAGATTTGAGGAGGGGTGGCTCTTTATTTTGGGGTTTTCGGGCCATTAGGCTGGCCGACCAGGGCAAAGAAGGTGGTCAGGCAGTTAGGTGAGCCAGTAGGAGGGTTAATGATGGTTAACCACTAATGGTTAGTGATGATGGCAAAGATATTTTGGTTTAGGCCAAAAATGAGATGAGATCCCTTAAATCAAGGGAGAATTGGTCCATAGCTTATGTAGGGTGGGCTAGGTGAGTCTAGCCTAGTTATTAGAGTCCAAAAGGTATTTTTAGTGGCTTTATCTTGATCAATTAGGTTAGGTTTGGTTAATTTTGGTGCATGGGTTCAATTTTGGTCATTTTGGCTTGAAGTTAGGTTTATGTTAGACTAGATTGAGTTAGAGTTTGGTTTGGGTCCAATTGATTGAGCAACTTGGTGTAGATGATTGAAAAGGTTTTGAGTGATTTTGAATCAATTTGGGGAGTTAATTTGGTGGTATTTGGACATTTGATCAGTTTTGATGTTGGGTTAAATTTTTGTTTGAGTTGGGCTAAAGTTTGGCTATGGCCCAATTGATGGTTCAATTTGATGTGGGTGATTGTCATGAATAGTTTTGGATATCAATTGGGTGGAAATGTAGGAGTTATGGAGTTCAATTTGGTGGAATTTGGGGACATAACTAATTTGGGGGCAAAACTATGGGTTTTGGTCCAAGTTGATTTTGATTGAAATTGAGGCTTGACCAAGGCCAATTGAAGGTTCAATTTGATTTGGGGAAATGTTGTGAAGAGTTTATGATTTAAAATTGGGACAATTAGATAGATTTGGGGTTTAATTGAGTTAGATTTTAATTTTGGGCCAAATTGGGGATTTTGGGATTACGATTGAAATTGGGCTCAATGGAGTGGCTCAAATTGATTTTGGGGACATTTGAAATGATTTTGAAGGTTTTGGAAAAATTTGGGCCACCAAGGGTATTTTGGTAATTTTGGTCAAGGGGTATTTTAGTAATTTTAAAAATTTTAAGGTGCTCTAGGCAATTTGGATAGTTTCAAATGGTTTGAAATGAATTTTGAAAAAAATTGGGAATTTTGGCCAATTTTGGGGTTTTAATGGCAATTCGGTAAATTGGGTAAATTTGGGGACAAAAGGCTAAGTCGGGTATTTTGGTATAATTGGGGCGTCAATTACCCTACTTTTGCCATGGACCAATAGAATCTTCTACTTTGGGTTCTTCATGTATTGGTCCTTGCTAAACCCTAGCCTAGGGCTAGTGAGTCTAGGTGGCCATCTACATGAGTCTCCCAAAGGATCAAGAGATCAAAGTTACGTGGGTTTGGGTTTAAGTTTGTGAGTGGGAATGCAATGTGCAAGTGTGTGTGTGAGACCAACCAAGACCACGCCACCAAAGGGTTAACCCAAAGGCCAAGCAATCCTATAGGAACTCTCCTTGAGCTCTCCAATATTGACCCCACCTACTAAGTGCTAGAGGTTAAGACCAAAATGTGAAACTTCAAGTTAAGCAAAGAAGAGTTTAGAATTTTTAATGGTGAGGGTTCCTTTTTTGGTCCTCTAGGAATAGTCAACAGAAAAGTCTTATGGCTAGACCATAGGCTACTAAAGAGGAAAAACTAGACCTCAACCAAAAGTGAGGTCAACAAATCATCAAATAACTACTTCTAGCACTTAAGCGTGAGGTACCAGGTGCTTTGGTGCCTCAGTTCATTTTTTGCACTTTCTTCAACTTTTGTTCTAAATTTGATTCTTTTTCACTCATTTCACCATTTTTCATCAATTTGATTCTACCTAAAATAAAAACACACAAATACTTTTCATTAAAGCGCAATATCTCAAAAATAGGTATAAAAATGTGTAAATAAAGGCTATATATTTTAGGTGTATCAATGGCCAAATTTACTTTTGCTCATTCAAGAATGGAGGTGATTTGTAAATTCTTTGTATATTTCAAATTACATGGCAATTAAAATATTGGGTTGATCGATGGACGACATCTAATGATCCGATTGGAAAAATAAATTGATTATACTTCTATTTTTTGTAGAAAAAATTTACTAATTGAGACGGTTAGTATGAAAATCTTGAAGTAGACTACTGATTTTAATCCTAAAGAACCACCAAATGCTCCAATTTGGTTTCAATTTCTTAGTAAAAAATGTCATCTATTTAACATGTTCTTTAGGAAATATATATGGGACTCCTTTGAAAATTGATCATGCTACCTTCACCTGCTATAGACCCTCGGTGGCTAGAGTTATGGTAGAAATATATGTTACGTTACCTTTTAACAAATCTATTTGGATTGGAAATTCGACAATAGGTTATTGGAAAACTGCGGAAATGGAGTTTGTTGCTTTTTATTATAATAATTGTAGAATGTTCGGACATACCCAAACAAGTTGTAATGCTGCTTTGAGGAAGTTCAAAGATAATAACAATTTGGGAATGAAATCTAAAATTAGGGGAGATGATTTGAAGTTGATGAAATATTAATCAATAAGAAAAAGTGTTAGAAAAAGTGGTTATAAATTTTGCAAAAAATAGGGGCAGAGGTGAACAACAGGAAGGAATTTGGGGGGGGGAATGTTGATTTTGTTAAATTGACAGCTTTTCAAACTGAGACAAGGGGTGATGTAGAATTTCATCAACCAGTAAGTTTAAATGGTAATGTGGAACCTCAAAAAACAATACACAGTGAAAGAAAAATATATAGAAGAGATGCACGAAATGGGTGAAATTGAGACCAATGTAAGAAATTAGAAGGATGATTGCGTTGTTGCTAGTATTGTAAATACCTTAGCTCAATCCAGAGCAAATTTGGAGGAAAAATGGTTTGTTCAAAAGACTAGAAAAAGTAAAATAAAAGGTATAAGAGAACTCAATTATGTTAGTTCTGAGGTTGCTCAATTACATGCCAATAGAGATCGGGAGGAAATGAATAGACATTTTACTTTGACACCTAGGAGTACTAGGAGGTCAAAAATTGTTAGTAATGTTTAATTTTTATATTTGAAATATTAGAAGTTATTGTCAAAGTAAATGGCTCTAGTAGATTGAAAAATATTATCAAATCTCATAAAATTACGTTCTTTAATATTCTTGAAACTCTGGTGGTTGTTCATAATAATGATAAATTACTTTGAAGGATTGGGAATTTTAAGTTATTTGTTAATTCAAAGAACAAATTTTGGTTCTTTTAGAGAAATTCTATTGATGTGATTGCTTTGGTAGATCATCCTCAATTTATTCATGTTAGGGTTAGTTGGGAGAATTGTTCATTTTTTATTACTGTGGTTTATGCTGGATGTTCTAGACTTTCTAAATTTTATTGGGTTATGTTCTAGTATCAACGAGTTGTGGCTTGTTAGGGGTGATTTCAATATGTTTACTTCAGGAAGTGACAAGAAAGGGGGTTGTTCCCCTAAATTAAACTTGGCTACAAATTTTTTAGATGCTCTTCTTGATGGTGGTCTTTTTTATTTGGGTTATTCAGGTAATCCTTTTACTTGGTCCAGAGGATTTTTGAAAGGCTTGACATATTTGTTTTTAATAGCTGGTGGATGGGTTATTTCCCTGTCATTTGACTTGAAAGTATCTGATCAGGCTCCCCTCTTGCTCTGTGTTAATGTCAGGAAGTAACATGTGCAGTATCAATTAAGATTCCTTAATATGTGAATTTTGCATCCACTTTTGAAATAGTTTCTGATTGATAATTGGAAAGCTGATTGTGTTGGTAATGTTGGTTACAGACTTTGGAAATTACATAAAAATTTATCTTTTAATCTTAAGAAGTGGAACTGGGAGGTGTCTGGTAACTTTCGTATTGTGGTTCACAATGCTGAAAATAATGTTAGAAAATTGGAGATGAAATTTTGTAGTGGGATTGAGTTTGACACTCTTTTGCATGCACAGAATGATTTCAACAATGTTATTGGTATGGAGGAATCATTTTTCAGTCAAAATGTTGGTGGGCATCATATGGTTGATGGTGATAGGAATACCTCTTATTGTCATGACTATATTAAGAAGAGAAGGATGAATAATATGATTAACAAAATTAAACAAGGGAATGTAACTTGTATTCATCAAATTGAGCAAATTGAGGAAGATTCTATTAATTTTCTCTCCAATCTTGTTAATAGTGATAAACTTGTGTTGGAGGTGATTAAGAATGATATCCTTATGGATCATCATAACTATATTAGTAACATTAACATAGCTTTGGTTCCTAATAAAAATGAAATTAAAGCTGCACTTGATAACATCGATGGCAGTAAAACGGTTGGTTCAGAGGGTTTTTCTACTGCTTTCCATAATGACTATTAGGATTTGGTTAAAAGTGAGGTTATTGCAGGTATTCAAAATTTTTTTAATGGTATTGATTTGCCTAGACACTTTAAATTTGCTAATATTGTGTCTATTCCTAAAAACAAAGACAGTTGTTGTTGGGATGCTTATAGACCTATAACCTTGAACACTATGATCTCTAAAATCATCTATAAGATAATTGTTAACAAAATTCAGCCTTATCTTAATCAGATTATCAGTAATCAACAATCTGCTTTTGTTGAAGGCAGATCTATTTGTGATAATGCTCTTATTGCTTAGGAATTGATTCTTGATACTGATAGGAAAGGTAGAGGTGGCAATGTGATCTTTAAAATGGACATTAAAAAAGCATATGATATAATCAAATGTGGATTTATTTTGGATATGTCCTGCAATATTATAAGAAGGATTTTGGATGCTAATTTTTACTCTATTTTCTTAAATGAGTGCATATGTGGTTTCTTCAAACTAGCGGAGGCATTAAAAATGGAGATCTTTTATCACCAATGTGCTTTATTATTGCTTTTAACTATCTCTCAAGAAGTTGAAATCTATGTTTAATAAATATCCTAGTATGAAATTTGTTGATAAAGGAACTATATGATTTTTCACCTTGCTTATGTTGATGATTTGGTGATTTTTACTAATAGTAATACAAGATCCATTATGGAAAGTTTTGGAGCATTTCCAAGAGGCGTCTAGGCTTAGTTTCAATGTTTCAAGTGTAATTTTTTTATTGTACTAAAGCTATTTCTTTTTGTAAGAAGGATTGGATCCAGTATTTCATGGGTTGTGTGAAAAGTGACCTTATGCCTTATTTGGGTTTTTTTATAGATAAAGGTAATAAAAGGAATCATTTGTTTGTGAATTTGATTGATAATATCAATAGATGAATTTGATTGACAATTTACTCTACTGAGAAGTATTCTTATCTCTATTCCACTTTATACCATGCAAATTATGAAGGTTCCTGTTAATATTCAGAAAAGGTTGGAAAGTATGTCAAATAAATTTCTTTGTGCTTGTAGGGAGCATAAAATTCATTGAAGAAGTTGATCTGATCTTTGTAAACCGATTAAAACTGGTGGTTTGGGTTTCATAAGTTTTAAAGACACTATGAGAATCAATTTCATGAAGCTTTAGTTGTGGTTTCATGTTGGTATGTCTCTTTGAGCTCCTATGATAAAGGCTAAATATTGTGCTAATAGTCATCCTCTTGCAATTACAATTAATGCTAAAAATTCAATCATTTGGAAAGAAATGCATAAAGTATCCAAGAATACTGAGGAGTTAGGTTTGGATTTTGGGGAGGGGAAATGCAATTTTTGGTATGATGATTGGTTAGTAAATGGTGTTCTTGCTCATTTTTATCGAGGTCCTTTTAATATTAATTTGGTTTCCATTTGATATTAATTTTTTTTAGGTAATTGTTCGATTGATTCTTGTTGGGATGTTGAAGTTTTGGTTAATATTATAAGCCAAGTTGATGCTTATACTATTTCCATTGTTCCCATTCAAATTGGGTCTCATGATAAACTGAAGGTTAATGGTTTTATGGGAGATTCTACTGTTAAAAAATTTTCCAACTCTTTTATTAATGTTTAGAGGCAAGATCTAAGTTAGGTTCGGAATTCTTGGATTAAACCTTCTCAACTCTTTTTTTTTTTGGTTGGAGATTGTTACACCATATCATTCCAAGTGATGATATTCTAAAGCTTAAAGGTTTAAGGATTCCTTGTTATTTGTTATGAAGGGAGGAAGAGGAATCTATGGATCATATTTTTATTAATTGCGAACACTCTAAAGATGTTTGGAATTTTGCTTGAGTTATCTTTGACAGGAACACCGATGG
Organism: Phalaenopsis hybrid cultivar; assembly: GCA_002079205.1. NCBI lineage: Eukaryota > Viridiplantae > Streptophyta > Magnoliopsida > Asparagales > Orchidaceae > Phalaenopsis > Phalaenopsis hybrid cultivar. Next base: position 203,244 of record JXCR01146701.1, read on the forward strand.
AAGAATAGACCATATGTCATGAACTCAAGGATACGATAGCATTTGACCACACACCATTAAGCAAAGTGATTTGAACTTGGCTAAGAAGGCATGGTCTATACACATATATTACATGATCTAATTCATTTCAACATAAATTTAGAACCACTAGATTTTTTTAATAATATTATATGCCTACATGTGCTTCATTTTTTCTCTATCAATCAACTTATCGTAACATCTATAATATAAAATTGCTTAGGAAGAATTAAAAGGCAACCCTTGTACAAAAGGTATAGGTCTTTTTTTTAGTCCCTATGCAACCATTTCATATGATTAATAATTCTAAGGGGTTTCACAAGGTAATATGCCCCTTCATCATAAGGTTATTAATATTTTGTTCCTCAATAAAATTTAAACCCATTATTTTTTTAAAAGCAATTCTTTCATATTCCATTCCTCAATTTAGAGGTGGAAGTCATACAAAATTGTTAGGTAATGCTTTCTTCATAGATTACAAAATAATATCATTCAACAAACTCTTACTTTTTTATTTAAACCCTCATATATAATATGGCTTGATTTTCAAATTGAGGCGATCTCCATTTGTTCAAATAAGCTAGAATCCATGTTAAGGACCTTAATGAACATCCTCAATGGAGATAATTTCTTGAGTATCAAACTCAAAATCTAAAAAATCATGGGGGGTTGGACCAATAAATGGTTAATTTCTATAGAATCAAAAAATATTATATATATTATCATGTGTCAAGTAATAATCAATTGGTTGAAATATTTCAAATCCAAATGATCAACTCAAAATATGTTTCATTGCATCCAATGGCAGAGAAAAGTTCGATGACTTTTTATATTCTTTAAGGTGGTACAAAGAACACTTTCTCCACTGCACACAAAGCTCTTCTGAAACCCCCAAGAGGTCTCTCATATATATTTAGTTCAAGAGATCTTCTAGCCTAACAAGATGAGAAATTATGATAATCCCTTTAGAGCTTTAAGAGGTTAGAGTACTTTTAGGGTAGAAATTAGATATAATTTTGCCAATATTATGTGATAAGGAAGAGAATCTATTTGCCTTGATGAAATATTGTAATGTATCCTTTCTTCGATACTAAGAAGCAATAATAATGAATAAAAACTTCACTAAAGTTAGGAGGTTTTGCATCTACGAAAATTCATTCCTTTACAATATCATTCTGAATATCTCTCAAATTACGTATAATTAACTTTTTCAAAAGCATACCATTCGAAAGATTGAATAAATATATATTAAAGATTCCAAGAGAAGGGATATTGTTGGAGTTAAATATATACATTATCCTTCACATCTTCACATGGAAGCTAATGTTCTTGGAAGATTTAGGATATTAAAGTGTTCCCATAACATTATTTTTATTCCAAGAGAGGGCTTAAAGATGAATATTGGAGTTAAATATATACATTATCCTTCACATCTTCACATGGGAGCTAATGTTCTTGGAAGATTTAGGAAGCATAATTTTTCATGAAATAATAAGGATTAATCTTTGAACCGTTATTTATGTTATAAGATTCATGGACTTCATCTTCATTAACTATGAATCTAACTAGTTATCCATAAAGTATTATTGTTCTCATTAAAATAACTCTAGATTATATATTACACTTAACTTGTTGACTAGTTAACAGAAACTAATTAATATTTTGGTAGTTACTTTTTGACATTTACACAGGCACAAACAAATGCACACACCCCACATACGTAAGGCCTTAAATTTAAAACATTTAAGACCTCTTTGTTGAAAAGTAAAGCTCTCAGCCACTAGGCATAGGTGGCTTATATAAATATATCGTGTGGCTTAATAAGAAATACATTAGTTATTATATTTATATTGAATAATTATTATTTTGGGGCATTTACATGGATAGCACACAATTCTTGTTTATTTATATATTTCACATCTAACTTCCATATTTACCCACAATATTCAAATTTTTAATATCATATAAGAAATAACAATGTTATCATTTTTGAAAGTGAAATAAACATTTTCATGCATAGGCTTAAAACTCCAAAATGCTATCTAAATATGAAATTTTAGGTGTGAAATATGTAAATACATAAGAATTTGTGCTAGGTATGTAAAGTTCACTATTTATTTTCATAATTCCTTGGAAAATATTATTAATACTTCAGGATGTTTACATATGTATTGAAATGAGACATGAAGTGGTTTTTTTAGTGGGTGTTATCCTTGAAATTCTCTTAAATATTAGAAGATATCCTAGCTATACAGATGGCATCAGGCATTAATTATTAAAATATCATAACCTCTATAGCAATTCTAGTTAAAAAATTTTAGTGGGTGTTGTCCTGGAAACATGATTTTTAACTTTAAATGCCATTGCAGCCATAAAGATGTATATTCATTAAAAGAAGATTTTGCATTTCGAAAATAAATCTAATAAGCATTAGAAGGTAATACTAATTCAAGACATTCATGGACATCTTCTGGCAATAAATACAAATCCCATATTCAATCAATCCTCAACTTACCTTTTAGAACAAACACTACTCTAAATAACTGCCAGGATTTTTCTTTTCGAATAGTAAGCTTTATTCAGCTCATTACATGGTAGATGTAGGCCAACAACAACAACAACAACAAAGCAATAATCCCACAACGTGGGGTCGTCTACATGAATCTTTTTTCTCCATTGCATCCTATTTGGTGTCATTTTTTCATTTAGTTTTAATAAATTAAGAACATATTTTAGACAATAAGCCCAAGTCTTCCTAAGTCTAACTCTGTCTTTCTTAACATAAGTTGAATCTAAAACATCTACTATCCTAATCAGATCACAGATGGTTGACGTTTATGTGGTCAAAACATCTAAGACGACATTCTCTAATTTTGTCACTAGAGCTACGCCAAACCCTATCACAGATATATTCAATTTTACATTTTATCTCTAAGTGTAAAGCCACTCATCCACTTAATCATTCTCATCTTGGCAACACTTTGCTTAGTATTATTCTTCTCTTTAAAAGGCCAACATTCAACGACATAAAGCATTGCAGGTCTCACCACCATCTCATAAAATTTTCCTTTTAAGTCTAAGTGGTACTTTTCTATCACACAAAAGGCCCGAAGCATTCCTCATTCTAGNCTAATAAGCATTGTAAGGTAATACTAATTCAAGACATTCATGGACATCTTCTGGACATAAATACAAATCCCATATTCAATCAATCCTCAACTTACCTTTTAGAACAAACACTACTCTAAATAACTGCCAGGAGTTTTCTTTTCGAATAGTATGCTTTATTCAGCTCATTACATGGTAGAAGTAGGACAACAACAACAACAACAACAAAGCCATAATCCCACAACGTGGGGTCGTCTACATGAATCCTTTTTCTCCATTGCATCCTATTTGGTGTCATATTTTCATGTAGTTTTAATAAATTAAGAACATATTTTAGACAATAAGCCCAAGTCTTCCTAAGTCTAACTCTGTCTTTCTTAACATAAGTTGAATCTAAAACATCTACTCTCCTAATCGGATTATCAGATGGTTGACGTTTATGTGGTCAAACCATCTAAGACGACTTTCTCTAATTTTGTCACTAGAGCTACACCAACCCTATCACAGATATATTCAATTTTACATTTTATCTCTAAGTGTAAAGCCACTCATCCACCTAATCATTCTCATCTCGGCAACACTTAGTATTATTCTTCTTTAAAAAGCCAACATTCAACGACATAAAGCATTGCAGGTCTCACCACCATCTCATAAAATTTTCCTTTCTAAGTGGTACTTTTCTACACACAAAAGACCCGAAGCATTCCTCATTCTAGATGCAAGTCACGTAGATAAAATTACTTAGGTATTGGTTTCTTCTCATCTTTCTTCATTCTTGTTTTGTTAATGTTTTGTTTCCCCAAAAAGTAACTTGAATACAACTTTTTCTTAATTAGTATTTTCTATTAACACATAATGCGTAAACTCCTCTCGCTTGAGTTTATTTCTATCATTCACCCTATGACATGCCATCATGTTGGCATGCCATCCAACAAGAATACTTTTATAATCATGCACAAAGGAAAAGGAAATTTTAGAGATAAATGAAAGCATCACTTAGTGTTGTGAATTTGGCTTGAAACTCGTCAATCGCTCGAAGATTAATTTGAATTTTTGCTTAGATCGAGATCTCATTGAAATAATGAGCCGAGCAACAAGCCAAAATTTTAGATCGATTTTTTTAACTAGCTTGGCTCGAAATCAGATGGTTGACAGCATACATCTATGAATTTAGCAAATTTTGCTCGATAATTGTTAATCGCTCAAAAATTGATTCAAATTTTGGCTTAGATCAAGATCGGATCAAAATAAACAAACCGAGCTCTGGGCCGATATTTTGGATCGATTTTTTTTCAAATTAATTTTGAGCCAACCAGCTCAGCTCGAAATCGGATCATTAACAGTCGTGTATCGTCAATAAAACAATGGATGCTAATTAAAATTACTAATTACACGACACCTCAACTTCATCAATAAAATTAAGACAGGGATTTCATGGTGATACTTGTACTACTCATCCCTGATTATAATGCATGATTCTTCTTTTACTCCTAAAGTCATAACAGAATTTGTTTCAATTAATTTCAAAGCNATTCTAGATGCAAGTCACACAAATAAAATTACTTGGGTATTGGTTTCTTCTCATCTTTCTTCATTCTTGTTTTGTTAATGCTTTCTTTCCCCAAAAAGTAATTTGAATATAACTTTTTTCTTAATTAGTATTTTCTATTAACACATAATGCGTAAACTCCTCTCGCTTGAGTTTATTTCTATCATTCACCCTATGACATGCCATCATGTTGGCATGCCATCCAACAAGAATACTTTTATAATCATGCACAAAGGAAAAGGAAATTTTAGAGATAAATGAAAGCATCACTTAGTGTTGTGAATTTGGCTTGAAACTCGTCAATCGCTCGAAAATTAATTTGAATTTTCGCTCAGATCGAGATCTGATTGAAATAATGAGCCGAGCAACGAGCGAAAATTTTGGATCGAATTTTTTTAGCTAGCTTGGCTCGAAATCGGATCGTTGACAGCATACATCTATGAATTTAGCAAATTTTGCTCGATAATTGTTAATCGCTCAAAAATTGATTCAAATTTTGGCTTAGATCAAGATCGGATCAAAATAAACGAGCCGAGCTCTGAGCCGATATTTTGGATCGATTTTTTTCAAACTAATTTTGAGCCAACCAGCTCGGCTCGAAATCGGATCATTAACAGTCGTGTATCGTCAATAAAACAATGGATGCTAATTGAAATTACTAATTACCCAGACACCTCAACTTCATCAATAAAATTAAGACAAATGGATTTCATGGTGATACTTGTACTGCTCCTTCCTGATTATAATGCATGATTCTTCTTTTACTCCTAAAGTCATAACAGAATTTGTTTCAATTAATTTCAAAGCTCCTTAATTCAAAATGTATAAATGATTACTTATTTCACAAACAGCTTCAATAGTGGCAAAAATAATCTGACTTGAATCATATTATGTAGTCTTAATGCCGCCTTCAAGCACAAATAGCTTAATTGTTTTAATGGGTCTGTTTATCTGGCCATCCTATGGACGAGATCATCCAGTCACTTTTTGATAAGACAAGAGACAAACCTAATGTGCACATTATGAATAATAAGGGAATATTCTATGATAAATTTATTTAAGGATCACATTGCACCATTTAACATATAAATCGTCCTAGGTCTCCTTTTTTCAACGTCTTAACTTTGAGAAACATGGCATACGGAATTGCGAAGTTCTACCCTCCATTCAAAATTTCCCATCAACAATCACTAGCATCTCCCATCTAAAGTTACCATCGAATTAACAAAAACCTGGGCCTCTTCTAAAAGAAAATGAGCAGATTGATCAGCTTCATACCAAAATCAAAAATGGCTGCCTACCTTAATGTTTTCAAATTGATCAATGTGCCTAACATCCATGATCAATCAAGGGCCATCAAAATTCAACTCTTGATGGTCTTCAACATCTGATTCCTAATATTGGACTTCAACACACCAACATCATTTGATTTCTAATGTCAACCACATCACGAACCATCAACTCACAACACACATAAACATACAGTATCAGGTGCCATATCAAACAATCATTCAACATCTAATGCCCAACTCTTGATGTCTAGTATCTTCCTTAACCATCACTGTCAATTGACATCTACTGCTCCTTATGAACAGCATTAGGGGCAACATCAACCATCATTAGATAAATGATGACACCCTGAAGAGAGTGATCCTATTGTAGTTGTGGCGAATGAAGCATTTTGGTGGAAATAGTCTGGCCATTTTTTAGTAACACTATACCTTACTATGATCTATACTGCTCAATTTTTAATAGGGATGTTTAGGTATAGAAGCCCTCAAAATTTACAGGTAAAGACTCCCAAAGTTTTAGGGCCCGTTTGGGGCAGCTTATAAGTGCGGGCGGCGTTTTGAAAACGCCGCCATACCGTTTGGTTCGNTCAAAATACAACAACAAGAAGAAGAAACTTTTATCCCACTAAGTGGGGTCGACTACAAGAATCCATTTCTACATTGTGTCCTATCGATTCTAATAAATAAGATCATTTTTTAAACAACATCCCTAAGTATTTTAGGTTTACCTCTCTACCTTTTTTTACATAAGTCAAAACTAAAACATTTACTCTCCTAACAGATCAACAGATGTTCAGCTTTTAACGTGATTAAGGGTCTGTTTGGTGGCTATCACAATTTTTTTTTTTTTGAAAAAGCCAGACCACAGCCAGAAAGCTGCAACCGCACCTAGATAGACGCGGTGTGAAAATGATGCCTTCAGCGTTTTAAAAACGCATAAGTAACCAAAACGCAGCTTACCCAAATAGGTCAGGTGCGTTTTCAAAACGCCACCGCACCAAATAAGCTTACCCCAAACGGGCCCTAAACCATCACCCGATCTTTTTTCCAAGACAATCGAAAAAATTTAGAAGCAATCATGGGCATCCAAACTTTGCTTAGAAGAGTTCCAATTGTCCAAAATTTGTCCTAAAATAATAAAACATTGTAACAGCAGCACATTAACATTTTTTGAGAGGAAATACAGAAACAAGAAGAAAGGGAGAGAATCAATCAAGACCTTATTAAAACTTTCTTGCTACACTTACACTTAAGACTCTTAGATCATTTGACAACTCTTTAGTTATCTAACGCCTTAAGTTTTGGATCATCTTTTTTAGGGCCCGTTTGGGGCAGCTTATAAGTGCGGGCGGCGTTTTGAAAACGCCGCCATACCGTTTGGTTCGCACTTTTGGGTAGATTATTCCATACTGCGTTTTTTATTTTCTAAGGGCCCGTTTGGGGCAGCTTATAAGTGCGGGCGGCGTTTTGAAAACGCCGCCATACCGTTTGGTTCGCACTTTTGGGTAGATTATTCCATACTGCGTTTTTTATTTTCTAAAACACGCGGACCGCGGGGGTCAGCCCGCGGTCCGCGTTTCGCGATTTTTTTTACTCATTAACCCCTTCNGATTCTGCTATATTGAGCTAAGGGGAAGTCTTGAAAGCTTTCGTATCAATGTTTGATAGTATAATGCAATGNACATTTATTCCATTCAAATCTTTCAAATCACTTTTTGGATCTTCCCATTGTCCCTAAACAGATTGGAAGCCGGGTGCAACTGCTGTCTTTGTGAAACAAAATCGATGCCATCATGGGTTTTTTTCTATTGCATGCATACATCCAACTTTAATATAGCTGCTTAGTTATTTTGGGTTTTTTCATAATTTATTTCTGCTATAGTTCAAAGAATTTGTTCTAAGCCAGCCTCAGGCATATGAAACGAAGATAGGAGAGCAGTTATTTCGTAGACCTGGA
>JXCR01146703.1:1394-14054 GCA_002079205.1 Phalaenopsis hybrid cultivar
GCACTATACCCCATGTATGCTTGCTATTTGCATATATGTCTGGTAATTGTTGGGGCAATGTGTAATTCTCCCTAATGACATCCTATAACCTAGACGACCGAACATGATACCTCTTTTGCTATAAGTCTTGCATGTCATCTTGCATAATCTCTATCTCATGCTTGAGTTGCATTTTGGTGTTCATTCATAGACGCAGACAAGGTGTAAGTAAATCATGTTTCCACAATAAAAGACCTACATAGAAAGATTTGACAATAACTCGTTTGATTTCCCACCTCCGCTGAAAACTTTCCACAATAAAAGACCTACATAAAAAAATTTGACAACCCCAGAATATCTTTCTATATTAGAGGTTGTCAAATATGCCTAGGTCATTATAAGGCTCCTTGACCCATACAAGGTGTAAGTCTTTTTGTTGGGAGTGTTTTCGGCTTTGTAGATGAACTTCCCTTTCTCCTTCCTTCCAGCGACATCCTCGACACTTCAATAGGTATAATTCCCATCATTTAGAGCTCCACTTGTAGTCATAGAATAAGTTTTATTCCTTTGAACTTAAGGATACTGAGGTCTTCACAGATAATGTAATTCACGGATTGCTGACAGGGGATCATTGGGTGTATTGGGTCAACTACCTACATGACCAGGTAGACTTAGGGTCTTAGTAGCTTGGGGTGACAGTTCTGTGGTACCTTTATCTGACTACCTCTACCTTTTATGGACTTCTCCTCCCTTCCTTTGAATACCCCTGTCAAGCCCTGTCACTCCATTTGCTTTTGTTGGCATCATCTCAATGACCAAATTGTCAATGAGTTGTTGTCTGTTTAACATACAACGATTTTCCTCTGTTAATATGACTCAGATGTGATCTGACGTATTAGGATTACCCGACAAGATGAGTCAGTTATGTCACATGCTCCATATGCCAATATGTCCGTGAAAGATTCACTCTCCGCCCCATGACCTGGCTGGAGCTTTAAAAGCATTGAAGTGTTCCTCTAATAGATAACAATCCTTCGATAGCCTTTTGATAGTCGGCACTACTAATGTAAGCAAAACACCTTTGGATCAAGAGTGTTGCAACCTCAAAGATATAATTAACCAAGTGGAATATGTCCCCTTAGGAGCACTCTAGACCAAAAAAAGACAAAAAAAACCTGAATCTCTGGCTGTAGATAGTCTACGTAGGTCTTTTATTGTGGATATTGGTCCAAGGTGCTTGTATCTGATCTTGTTTAGGCGGATATACTTGACCTAATATTTTGAGGTTTATTAGACGTGGGCTCTCCATTTTCTTTCCCTTGTTTGTCGTCTTTGTTGTATGTTTGTATTTTTTGGTTTCTCTCTTCTCCTGATCATTCACATGATCCAAAAAAGAGATTTATTCAAAAAAGGGATATATATGATGATAGACAAACTGGTGTCTTCTTTAAAAATAAAAAAGTAAGAAAATAATGCTTAATATATTCAATTATTCCAATTCTTCAAGAAGAATCTATTCAAAAATTGATATTAAAAATGCATTTGGCAAAGTTAATAGGTGCTTTATTTATAAGAGGCTCAAAGCTTGGCTTTCCTATAAAATTCATTGATTGGATAAAGCTTGTATTGCCCATGTCAAATTTCATGTGACTATTAATGGTGAATTGTGTGGTTACTTTTCCTCTAACTCCGAGCTTACATAAGGGTGCCCCTCTCTCCATACGTTGTTGCTAATGTAATGCATGACTACTCTAGTCTATTACAAAGGTATGAGAATTGCCTTAGCTTAAATAAATCTAAAAAATTTCTCTCATTTTATTTATATTGATGAACTCCTTGACTTTAGAAGAGTTACACCTGTCAATATTGAATAATTTGTTGCTTCCTTAAAGGAGTTTTATAAGGCTTCTAACTTCCAAGCAAATCCATATAAATATACCATCTATTTCTCTAATACTATCTCTAATTCTTTGAAGCAAGCCTTTTATAAAATTCTTAATTTCCATGAAAAACCTCTTCCTTAGGAACACTTGGGCATTACTATCACTAACTCCAGACTCATTACCATCTGTCAAAAGCTAATCGATAAAATGAAATAATGTTTAACGAGAAAAATAAAGCCCTCTCATTTGCAAGCATATTTCAACTAATTAAAACTACTATTTGAACTATCTTTTCTATTGGCTCAAGGCTTCTATCATACCCAAGGGTATTAGAATGAAAATAAATACCCTAATGAATAATTTTTTGCATTTTAACAATTCATCCAGTCGTATGCACACAATAGCAAGGTCTAACACTACTAAACCAAAACATTTAGGTGGGTTGGGGATTTCTAATATCATTCCACCTACAATAGAGAAGCTTAGTATAGGAAGTTTGGGACAAATCTAAGCACTGGAATCTTGTTGTGGTGGGTCATGCTCTTGGTAAGAGACCTTACTATGGATCTATTACAAGCTAATAGCAAAATCTAGAAACTCAAAGGTATGGTGGATCTTACATCTCTTAAAGCAGATTTTTTTCTATTCAATTTCACTTATCTAGAAGATATGCATATAGTTTTAGAGGGTGGTTATTGGTTCATCAATGATAAACCCTTCATTTAAAAAAAATGGGCACCCCACTTTTAACTGATTAAGAAATATTTCATTGAGATTTCAATATGGTTTAAACTACCTAATTTTCCTCTATTTTGATGGGCAGGGAATGGCATTTCTAAAGTTACTAACACTATTGTGATCCCTCTGGTGGTAGATCCCTTAACTGTGAAAGGTACTCAACTTTTATTTAAGTAAGCGTACAAATCAACACCCTCTCTACTCTCCTGAATTATTAATGGGCAAGAAATTATACAACCCATAATTTATGAAAGGAAGTTAACTCATTATACGACATACAACACATTTGTTAATGACCCTACCTCAAGTGTCAAAAAGTTTAACTACAAGACACCTTTCATTTATCTGTTTATTCGTGGTAGGAGTCACAGTAGAAACTCTGTCAGCTCCCCGTCATCGACCTATCAACCTTAATCCCCCAAAACAAATCTCCTCCACCTCGGACCTTAATATTCCACCTTCCTCATTATTCCCCTTCCGCATAACTACCTTCCTCTTCTATTCGTGCATATCATACCACTTTACCACCCCCTCCCTTTTCCTCCCCCCATCCCAGGGTTTTGAACCTCTCTTCACTACTCTTAAACCCTCCTCTCTCAATGGCTTTCCTCCTCTTATATACCTAAGAAAGGAAGGTCTAAAGGAGGTGGAACCTCCCTCCCCCAATAATCTACTCTTCATGTTTTTTTTTCCAAACATGGATGTTTGGAATGTTAGTGGTTACAATAATTATATCAAGATTAATGATTGAAATAACTTTGTTAAAGACCATAAGTTGGATCTCATTTGTCTTCCCGAGACAAAGCTCATCTGCTTTACTCTTTCTAACCATTTCTCTTCTAAAACCTACAATATCTTCAGTAACAAAAATCACAATCATAATTTTTTACATTTCCAATATGGTCCCATCTGGGTGAACTTGGATGGTTCCAAGTTTTCTTTCAATTCCATGAGCATACATACCTAATTTATTCCTAGCCAAATCAACTACACCTCCACTATTTATTTTCTAATTACTTTTGTTTATGCAGATAATAATGCATCTCAAAGAAAAGCTCTATGACACTTCATCAACTTATTATTATAAACATTTTCATGCTTTGGATCATAGTTAGATATTTCAATTGCATCAAGAATCTTAATGAAAAAAATTGGTGGTAATCCACCTCTATAGTGCAAACTAGTAAGCTTGAACTTTTGTATCTTCAAATCAAAGATAATTAAAAAGAGAGATAGTTACTTAGCGTATTGTGAATTGTTGTGTACAGTGTTGAGTTAACTTTTGTGTTTAATTTACTTTCTGTCTAGCTGGTAGAAGTGTTAACATCCTTCGTGAACTTCGAGATTTAGAAGGATACTTAGTGGAACAAAAGCAATCAACCACATAAGCTCATAAGAATAGGATATTGCTTTAAAGTTTATACTAACGTCTAGGGAGTTGTTACTTAATGGGTCTACTCAAGATATTTAGGGAACTAAACCCTTAACTATTTAATTTCCTTAGACTTCTGTAAGGGGGTAAGGAAATTGATAACTCCTGATAGACACTAAATTGTAATCACTGTTGCAACTTTATTCTTTATTAGATCAATTCAAGGTGGAATTTTCTTGATATTTGAATTTCCTCAAAATTCCATTTGGATAATAAGGATAGAAAATTTTCTGAACCTTAAAAACTTGAGCCATTCAAGCTAGGATCGGCGTTAGTAAACTAGAACTTTTTCAACTTGGAATTTGGCTTGTTACCTATGGGATCAATACACAAAACTCAATTCCGTGTAATATTGTTACGTCACGTATACTTGCATGAGTCAATCGTACTTCAACGCACTAGGAACATGTCAATATTCAGGTGAACCTTTGACAAGATATTGCTTATTCTGCAGCCATTTTCTATTCCAATTTTGTTAACAACCTTAATACTTGTTCCAAGCCGTCTCTTGATATTCCCATTAGCATAAGTATTACTTGCTATGAAGTTGATCTTCTTACTAATAATTTTTTAAATGAGGACATCAATTAAGCTTTATTCCCCATCGGCTCTGATAAAACTTTCAGTCTAGATGCTTTGAACCCCTGCTTATTCAAGGATAAGTGGGATATTATTGGGGAAGCATGCATAAATGCTATTCGACACTTCTTTACTTCATCTAAACTACCAGGCATGATTAAATATATTGCTTAAAACCATATACTTAAACCTCTCCATGCTCAAGGGTTAAATAAATACAGACCTACATCATTATATAACACTATCTATCGAGTCAATGGCTAACTTCTTATGCATAGAAGTAAATGATTTGTACCTTTCATTATTCACCTCTTTGAGGCTACCTCTTTAAAGGGAGATATATTGTCGATAATATAATGTTAGCTAATAATATCATCGTAACTAATAAAGTCACGCCTAGAATGTCGATTTCATTTAGGGATGACACTCATTTCGTTATGATTTTGTGCACGAGCCAATAACATGAGAATCGAGGCTTTTAAATAATAAACGTTAAATAATAATAAAAAAGAGAGCTTTAAAATTTGCGCAACCACCTTCTAGAGGGTCCTTCCTTGCATGTCATAGCCCAATTTTTTGTGAGATGGCTGTCTCCCTTTCTGTAGCACCTGAGGTTCGCCAGTCAACACTCTTTGCCAGCGAACACTCAACAGCTGGTGTTCCCCTTCATGCCGGAGCTCCTATCGAGGGCTTTCATGCAAGCAGCTGGTCTCTTTCCATCCTTCATCAGTTCAACCAGAGGACCCAATCACGAGCTTTCTCATGGCTTCCTCCCACTAGTGACTCTTCTCTAGCTGGCTAGCCGGCCCCTTGCTGACGCTTCCTTTTGCATCCGACCTGAGGCCCTTGAGATCTCTCCCACACGAGGAACCTAGGGCATGTCTCTCCTTCCCTCTTCGGCCCGTGGTCTTGCCGCACCCTGTTGTCACCAGCAGCCAGGGTCGTTCGACCTCTTCTCTCCCACGATGTCCCACGACATTGGTAAAGCTTGCTCACTGTCTTTTCTACTCACATCATGGAAAAAGGAAGCGTCTCCCTTCCCTGACTCGATCTGTGGTTTTGTGGTGATTCCTAGTCGACGATACCCCGCCTCAATGTAACCTACTTATGTAAAGCCCCTTGCCAGCATTCATCTCCTTTTGGCCGGAAGCCTCACCAGAGCTTCACACCGTCAGCGAACGGAGATGATTCCACATCTTAAAGAGCCACGAATGACTTCTCTCCGATTGTTAGTCATCAAAAACATGAATGTGAGACATAGATCAACAATCACAACGGAATAACATACCCGAATCTTGCATTTTCTTTGTTAGCCATCCCTAGAGTTAGTTAAGGACAGACATTGCAGTTCAAGTTGCCCACATGATGTGAGTTAGAGAGTTTCGCTTTTGGAGACCCAAAGATGAACTCCCCACACATCTCACCAAAATAGGAGGCAAGCATGTCACACATCTATGTGCTAAACCCAAGGTGCCCAAGTAAGGACGTTAGCATGAGTATGGCTTGCTATCAAGCAAGATCATTTTTTTTATTCATGTCATGTGTGTCTTGCTTAAAGCATGTTGCACTTGCATGTTTCCTCAATCGGCCACCTCGACCCAGTCAATTGAACACCAACAAGTGTATGTTTTGCATGTCCATGTGTATGCTTGCTTGCTTGCATGGTGCACTATACCCCATGTATGCTTGCTATTTGCATATATGTCTGGTAATTGTTGGGGCAATGTGTAATTCTCCCTAATGACATCCTATAACCTAGACGACCGAACATGATACCTCTTTTGTTATATGTCTTGCATGTCATCTTGCATAATCTCTATCTCATGCTTGAGTTGCATTTTGGTGTTCATTCATAGACGCAGACAAGGTGTAAGTAAATCATGTTTCCACAATAAAAGACCTACATAGAAAGATTTGACAATAACTCGTTTGATTTCCCACCTCCGCTGAAAACTTTCCACAATAAAAGACCTACATAAAAAAATTTGACAACCCCAGAATATCTTTCTATATTAGAGGTTGTCAAATATGCCTAGGTCATTATAAGGCTCCTTGACCCATACAAGGTGTAAGTCTTTTTGTTGGGAGTGTTTTCGGCTTTGTAGATGAACTTCCCTTTCTCCTTCCTTCCAGCGACATCCTCGACACTTCAATAGGTATAATTCCCATCATTTAGAGCTCCACTTGTAGTCATAGAATAAGTTTTATTCCTTTGAACTTAAGGATACTGAGGTCTTCACAGATAATGTAATTCACGGATTGCTGACAGGGGATCATTGGGTGTATTGGGTCAACTACCTACATGACCAGGTAGACTTAGGGTCTTAGTAGCTTGGGGTGACAGTTCTGTGGTACCTTTATCTGACTACCTCTACCTTTTATGGACTTCTCCTCCCTTCCTTTGAATACCCCTGTCAAGCCCTGTCACTCCATTTGCTTTTGTTGGCATCATCTCAATGACCAAATTGTCAATGAGTTGTTGTCTGTTTAACATACAACGATTTTCCTCTGTTAATATGACTCAGATGTGATCTGACGTATTAGGATTACCCGACAAGATGAGTCAGTTATGTCACATGCTCCATATGCCAATATGTCCGTGAAAGATTCACTCTCCGCCCCATGACCTGGCTGGAGCTTTAAAAGCATTGAAGTGTTCCTCTAATAGATAACAATCCTTCGATAGCCTTTTGATAGTCGTCACTACTAATGTAAGCAAAACACCTTTTGATCAAGAGTGTTGCAACCTCAAAGATATAATTAACCAAGCGGAATATGTCCTCTTAGGAGCACTCTAGACCAAAAAAGACAAAAAACCTGAATATCTGGTTGTGGATAGTCTACGTAGGTCTTTTATTGTGGATATTGGTCCAAGGTGCTTCTATCCGATCTTGTTTAGACAGATATACTTGACCTAATATTGTGAGGTTTATTAGACGTGGGCTCTCCATGTTCTTTCTCTTGTTTGTCGTCTTTGTTGTATGTTTGTATTTTTTTGGTTTCTCTCTTCTCCTGATCATTCACATGATCCAAAAAAGATATTTATTTAAAAAAGGGATGTATATGATGATAGACAAACTGGTGTCTCCTTTAAAAATAAAAAAAGTAAGAAAATAATGCTTAATATATTCAATTATTCCAATTCTTCAAGAAGAATCTATTCAAAAATTGNCACTACACCCCATGTATGCTTGTTATTTGCATATATGTCTGGTAATTGTTGGGGCAATGTGTAATTCTCCCTAATGACATCCTATAACCTAGACGACCGAACATGATACCTCTTTTGTTATATGTCTTGCATGTCATCTTGCATAATCTCTATCTCATGCTTGAGTTGCATTTTGGTGTTCATTCATAGACCCAGACAAGGTGTAAGTAAATCTTGTTTCCACAATAAAAGACCTACATAGAAAGATTTGACAATAACTCGTTCGATTTCCCACCTCCGTTGAAAACTTTCCACAATAAAAGACCTACATAGAAACATTTGAAAACCCCCGAATATCTTTCTATATTAGAGGTTGTCAAATATGCCTAGGTCATTATAGGGCTCCTTGACTCAGACAAGGTATAAGTCTTTTTGTTGGGAGTGTTTTCAGCTTTATAGATGAACTTCCCTTTCTCCTTCCTTCCAGCGACATCCTCGACACTTCAATAGGTGTAATTCCCATCATTTAGAGCTCCACTTGTAGTCATAGATTAAGTTTTATTCCTTTGAACTTAAGGATACTGAGGTCTTCACAGATATGTAATTCACGGATTGTTCACCGGGGATCATTGGGTGTATTGGGTCGACTACCTACATGACCAGGTAAACTTAGGGTTTTAGTAGCTTGGGGTGACAGTTCTGTGGTACCTTTATCCGACTACCTCTACCTTTTATGGACTTCTCCTCCATTCCTTTGACTACACCTGTCAAGCCCTGTCACTCCATTTGCTTTTGTTGGCATCATCTCAATGGCCCGATTGTCAATGAGTTGTTGTCTATTTAACATACAACGATTTTCCTCTGTTAATATGACTCAGATGTGCTTTGACGTATTATGATTACCCGTCAAGATGAGTCAGTTATGTCACATGCTCCATATGTCAATATGTCCGTGAAAGACTCACTCTCCGCCCCATGACCTGGCTGGAGCTTTAAAAGTGTTGAAGTGTTCCTCTAATAGATAACAATCCTTCGATAGCCTTTTGATAGTCGGCACTACTAATGTAAGCAAAACACCTTTGGATCAAGAGTGTTGCAACCTCAAAGATATAATTAACCAAGTGGAATATGTCCCCTTAGGAGCACTCTAGACCAAAAAAAGACAAAAAAAACCTGAATCTCTGGCTGTAGATAGTCTACGTAGGTCTTTTATTGTGGATATTGGTCCAAGGTGCTTGTATCTGATCTTGTTTAGGCGGATATACTTGACCTAATATTTTGAGGTTTATTAGACGTGGGCTCTCCATTTTCTTTCCCTTGTTTGTCGTCTTTGTTGTATGTTTGTATTTTTTGGTTTCTCTCTTCTCCTGATCATTCACATGATCCAAAAAAGAGATTTATTCAAAAAAGGGATATATATGATGATAGACAAACTGGTGTCTTCTTTAAAAATAAAAAAGTAAGAAAATAATGCTTAATATATTCAATTATTCCAATTCTTCAAGAAGAATCTATTCAAAAATTGATATTAAAAATGCATTTGGCAAAGTTAATAGGAGCTTTATTTATAATAGGCTCAAAGCTTGGCTTTCCTATAAAATTCATTGATTGGATAAAGCTTGTATTGCCCATGTCAAATTTCGTGTGACTATTAATGGTGAATTGTATGGTTACTTTTCCTCTAACTCCGAGCTTACATAAGGGTGCCCCTCTCTTCATACCTCGTTGCTAATGTAATGCTTGACTACTCTAGACTATTACAAAGGTATGAGAATTGCCTTGGCTTAAATAAATCTACAAAATTTCTCTCATTTTATTTATATTGATGAACTCCTTGACTTTATAAGAGTTACACCTGTCAATATTGAATAGTTTGTTGCTTCCTTAAAGGAATTTTATAAGGCTTCTAACTTCCAAACAAATCCATATAAATATACCATATATTTCTCTAATACTATCTCTAATTCTTTGAAGCAAGCCTTCTATAAAATTCTTAATTTCCATGAAAAACCTCATCCTTAGGAACACTTGGGCATTACTATCACTAACTCCGACTCATTACCATCTGTCAAAAGCTAATCGATAAAATGAAATAATGTTTAACGAGAAAAATAAAGCCCTCTCATTTGCAAGCATATTTCAACTAATTAAAACTACTATTTGAATTAGCTTTTCTATTGGCTCAAGGATTCTATCATACCCAAGGGTATTAGAATGAAAATAAATACCCTAATGAATAATTTTTTGCATTTTAACAATTCATCCAGTCGTATGCACACAATAGCAAGGTTTAACACTACTAAACCAAAACATTTAGGTGGGTTGGGGATTTCTAACATTGATTCCATTAATATCATGTGCAAAGATAAAATAATTTGGAGATTTTATAACATAAAACATTTTCTTTCTGATTTGTATTTTGGAAAGTATGGCTCTCTTTGGTCCATTTCAAGGAATAATTACTCTTTTTTCTGGAATGATTAATGACAACTATGGCCAAGTTGAGGAGTTTCATTTCCTTTTACATTATGAGTGATAATAACCTTTGCTTTTTCTATGATATGTGGTTTTATGTAAGTTATATTTACAAAATATTTGGGAAATCATGTTTTCTCTAGTTTTCTTATTCAAAAAATGCTTGTATTTATGATATGAATCATACTGATAGATGGTGCCTCCCTCATCCTCAACAAGCTTCACATGAATGCATTCAAAAAATTATGTGTGTTCATATATTTGATTTTCCTTCATATTATGCTTGGATAGAAAAAAAAGCCTCTTTTTCGATAAGAATACTTACTTCTTTTTATATGATAGTATTTGGGCTTTTCCATGGCATTAATATATATGGTTCAAAGGGTATTCCGTAAAATATGCTACCTTATTTGGAAAATAATGGTTGATGGATGGAAAACTCTGGATATCCTTACAATTAGAGGGATTAATTCTTATAACATGTGTGTCCTTAGCAAAAATTTCGAAGAATATCACTCCCACTTGTTTTCTTAATGTCAAAATTCTTTCACAATTCTTAAAAACTCCATTCTCCACGGCTCCTTTTTCCACAATATATGTGTTCCTTCACAGATTGGTAGCTATGTTGATTGTATTTCAAGTGGTATTATAAGGATATTTTCTTGTTAAATGTTCATGCTACTTCTCACTATCTATGGTTGGAAAAGAATTCTAGGACCTTTAGAAACTCTGAAAAACTATGAATTTTATTCTTTACAACACTAGTCACGCTATCAAACACAGAAGAAGATGGAAATTTAGGAGTCTTATTCTTTATGAAATTATAGATCTCTACAACATCTGAATGCATGTTGTTAAAAGTTTTTTGGGCTCTTGATAACATATGTTTATGTGGGGACTACTATGTTTAAGTTTTTTTAATAAAGATTCAGTTTTTTCTTATTTCACTTATTTTGTGAGGCGAATGATCTTCCTCGGGTCTATTTGTGTTTATTGTGTTTCACGTTGCTACTATTGATAGTTTTGAGGGAGGTTGAATCTTTTGATTGGGTGTGGGATGGTGGAAAGTCAAATTTCAGATACATTTTTTCTCCTTTTGACAACCTTTTTGAGGGACATACTAGTCTTTCTCTCCATTGAGGAACAAACCAACTCTTCATGAATGGGTTCTTTAGTCTTTAATCTCTAATAATTATTAATATTTAAATGAATAACATTTTAGTGTGATAATCACATAAAAAATTATGCACGTAAAAATATATTTCACTTAGTAAAAATATTATTTTTTATATGTCTTAAAAATTTGATTATGATGTGCATAATGATTAAAAAATAGGAGTTAGTCACATAAAAATAATGTGGCGAATAGAGAACGCACTCAAATCAAAATTATACATAGTTATAATCGCCATTGATTTATATGATTTATTATTATTTAAATAAAAAATAGTAAAGAGGTTTTATTAGTTATTATTTTTTTTAATTTAATCATATATATATAGATGCAAAGTCGTAATGTTTTTATGAAAAATGCATGTATAATGCCATATATTCTAAGAAGACAACTCTTGAGAGCATTTGCATTGGAAGTCTTTGAGGATATGTTTTTTAGTATATAACTAAAAACCGTTTTAGGTGTATTTAAAAGATAATTGCTTTTTTAATTTGTCGAAAACAACACAAGTTCAATAAAATTTTTACAATTAAAACTGTATAAATAAAATTTATTGCATTAAAATTTTCTTATAAATTGAACTTGAACTAGGTATTGTCATCATCTTTGATATATCACTAGAAATTCATCTAATGAAGAATGGATCATAGAATTTAATGTGTTAAACTATTCTTATAAACTGAAAAAGAAAGAGATATTCACTTCATCTTTGATATGCCACTGGAAAATTTATCTAAGGAAAATGTTATGATGCAATTTCTACAATTTTAAAGAATAAAAAATCAAATTAAATATTTTAGATTTAATTTTTGGACCCTCTAAACTCAATTTCTTGCGAATTCATAATTAAATTGGGTATCTAAGCAAAAAGATTTAGACGAGCCCAACGTTATTTAACTCTAAATTATTAAGGCATTGAATTGTCTATAAATTAATAAATAATCAGTAGAAATCAATTCTAATAATCTGATGAAATGTTTTGATTTTTTATAGAAATATTCAATATATCACATCCATAAATCTAAAAAAAGCCCATTATTTTAAACATTGAGAGTGGTTAAAAAGAGATTAATTTTGGTTGAAAAAATCTCAAATTTGGAAAACATCATTGCTGTAGCTCTCAACTGTCGTTCAACTTTTGGGAATTGTTGGTTGAATTTTGAGAATGGTTTAATTTTATATATATATATATATATATATGTATATATATATATATATATATATATATATATATATATATATATATATA
>JXCR01146703.1:14063-48913 GCA_002079205.1 Phalaenopsis hybrid cultivar
TTTCGGGAATTGTTGGTTGAATTTTGAAAATGGTTTAATTTAATTATATATATATATATATATATATATATATATATATATATATATATAATTTTGATTTTGAAAAATATTATTTTGATTTTAAAAGTAATATGAGACCGAACATATCCCATATATCTAATAGTTTAAATAATCAAGCACGACACCACAAGTAATACACCATCCCAAGAGATGGGCATACTACTTGACATTGGACTCGATTATATAAACTAAATAATTTATGACATTCGTTTGGTCTGTGAAACCTTTACGTGTGACAGAAGTTCCCCTACCTAATATTAAAGATTAGATATGGTTTATTTTACTTGGGTTCTTAGTTTCATGTAGAGGCAAGCTCCTACATTTAATTATATCTTAAATGACCGAAATCACTTAAGAAGACTCTCGATTAAGATCAGTGATTTTGTGTTTAAGAATTCAAAGTTCACTTTTCAATATTGGACGCAGGAAAGTCACTAGCATTACACATTAATTCAAATGATTTGTCCAATCAGGCATTACAATTATAGACACAATGACTTAAGAGTTTGAAAAGCTTCTAAACATTCTTTAATAAATTCAAAAATGTGTCTTTCTCTAACAAATTTCATAGAGCTTTAGTAATTTTAAGGAAATCATTAATAAATATTCTATTGAATCAATTATGTTCTAGAAAGTTTCTAACTCCTTTAATAGTGGTTTGTGGAGGTAGGTTTTTTATTACTCAAATTTTAGCTTTATTAACTTCCAACTCTCTCTCAGAAATTTTGTCCTAGAATGATACCTTTGGCCATCATGAATTGAAAAGTTTCTCTGTTTAAAGCTAAGCTAAATTCCTTACATATATTAAGTACATGGGCTTGGTGTTGGAGACAACTAACAAAAGGTTTTAATACCCTGTACAATCAAATAATAAAAGGAAAAACACTATACATCTTTGAAAAGTGACAAGTGTATTACAGAAACCAAAAGACATTCTCCTAAAGGTGAAGGTACGATAAGGATTGGTAAAGGTGGTCTTCTCCTGATCCTCAGCAGTAAAAAGAATCCAGTGATTTCTTGAATATCCATCTAAAATAATAGTAATGTGGGTGCCCTACAAGTCTTTCTAATATTTGATCTGTAAAAGGCAAATTTTAGTGGCACATTTCAACTTTCAATAATTTATGCAAAATTGCAACTCAATTATCTTCTTTATGATTATTAAGTCATTCTTAGCATTCATTATCATAGTTACAATTCCATTTTTAGGCTTCATCAAGTAATAAGTACCATCTTTCTCTCCTATATATTATCTTACTTATCATAATGTTTAAGTTTCTATAAAAAAGTGGCCAGAGCATTTAATTTTTTTCTCTAATGATATTTCATTATTACATCTTAATTTGATCCTTCCTCAACTTTTACATAGTAAGACAAAAAATTATTTTAGCCTTTCTTATGGTGAAATGAGTTGATTTATAGCTAACTATGCTTCTATTGCCTCTCTTCTTCTCTCCTAGGTTATGGGGGTGCTTGCTTTCCTTTCTATAGCTCTAATTAGTGTAAGCTAAGTAGGAGTAGGTTTAATAGACTCATAAGAGTCCTTATAAATTTGCATGCTAATGTAGGAAGAATATTCATCAATAAATAATAAGTGATCAAGAATGACTTATGAATTTAATTATAATATCCACAAAGTAATACCTAAATAAGAAAACATATTTATGTCTTTATTCAATGCAATTCCAGGAAATTTTTGCTTTTTTAGCTCAATAATCTTTAATATTATTTCACCAAGAAACTCAACACATCTCCTTCCCAACATTGGAATGAAATTACAAGCCTAGTATTGCAATGATATTATATATATAATCACACTATGTTAGATTTTTTTAATTCAAGGTTGTGGCCATGTAGTGCACCATATCTCTCTTAACTCCCCTCAATAATTTTTCTCATACCAAACTACCTTATAATTAATATTAAAAACATATTTATCTTTAATCATATAAAATTTTTTTCTGAAAATAATATTTTATTTGCTTTTTTTAGGAGGACACTATTTATAAATAAAGTATAACCCAAGATTTTATACATCATATCTCTTAGTGTCGTCTAGGAAAGCTCTCTCCAAGTCTGTATTTTTGAAGTTATTATCATTCACCACTTTTTCTCATCTTCTTCAACACTTTATGAGATGAAAAGTTCCTAAAACATACCCCAATGACTAAAATTAACTCAATAATTTCAAATATTTTGTTCTTCCCTCTAATATGGAAGGCAATGAGATCATAATTGAGGAACTTTAACACCAAATACTTTAATGAAATTATTAGCTCAAATTGCCTAAACAATTTCTTCATTACACTCAACCTTGTATGTAAGTCAAGCTCTATAATGCAAGTTAATTTCTATGTTTAAATTAGATATTTATGTACATAATTAGACTAAGTCAACTATAAGAAAGTGAATGAGCGCTAATACAATATTCACAAAAAGATCAAAACATCTTTAAAACATCTTCTCACCATAATCAAAGTTACTTCAAGACTTCTTCGAATAATCTTTAAATTATGATCAAATTAATATCAAATCATCTTCAAATCATGATTAAAAGATGATCAAATAAGAATTGAACAACAATCTCATCAAAGCAAGCTAGAATAATGATAATTATTTCTTTTAAATAAATTTTGAACCGACTTTAGACAATGATCAAATAAATTTTCAATGATAATTGAATCATGATTAAACAAGGATCAAATATTCTCATAGCATGTTCAAATACGATTGAATAATCTTTGAATACCAATTAAACGCCTTTGAATTTTTTTTCAATTATGATCAATCCATATTCGAAGATTTTTTGATTAAAAATCGAACAATGCTTCAAGTATATTCAAATAATGATTGAATTATCTTCAAATTATTTCCTAATTAAGATTAAATTGACAAAATCATATTTGAATAATAAATTAAAATCCATGTTTAATTATTATTCCATCATTTCTTGATAATTTTTAATCATTATTTGATTATTTTTTTATCATTGTTTGAACATTAATCAATCATCTTTAAATTATTTGTGATAATGATTAATATATGCTTGATCATTATCCAAAGATAATTTGAAGATGATTCAATCATTATCTGATCATATTCCTATTAAGTTCTTAACAAGTAAATTAATATCTAAAGATGCTTAAGTTTATGGTATATTTATCAATGTTATAAATTTATAGTATATTTATCAATATGTTAGGTCCAAGATGTATAAAGAGTGAACATCATATTTAATCTTAAATAAACCAAATAAATAATATCACCAACTTTCACAAAAGATGAATGAAAAGAGGCCATCACTATGAAATACTCTCACACTACAAATATGTTCATTAGAAGTAAAGAATGTACTTGAATAAATAAGGGTAGGAGAGTTCCTATGATCTAAATATTGTGTTACTATTTATCAAAGGTTCTTATCAATTATTTAGTGTCTATTTAGAACAATTTTTTTTTTATTGCTTAGCTATTTAGATCACCACCACATTTCCATTTGGTTATGACTTTCTTGTTGCATTGTAAAAATTTTTTTTAGTAGAATGCTGCTTTGTATAACTATGTCTGCTATAGAGTGATAGTTACAAAAAAACTACTATCTGATATTTTTTAAAAAATAAATATTTATGCACCCACAATATAATTTAAAAAATAAATAATAGATTTTCAATAATTTTTTATAAATAATTGGGACAACTCCAAATATACCATAAATAGCAGTATATTAAAAAAAACAGTACTTAAACTTTTTAAAAAATTGAGTGCAATTTTTCTAAAAAATAAATAGTCGACATACTTTTTCAAATTTTCTCACTGGATTATATTTACATTCGTAACATTCCATTCAATTTATATTGATTTAGGGTATGTTTGGGGCAGCTGTAACTTATTGAATAATTTGCTGATCAGCTGATTAAAAATAATTTACTGATAAGTTAGGTGCGGTGACTATTATAATTTTTTATTTTTTTTGAAATGCGAGACCGCTGTCAGAAAGCTGCCACTGCACCTAGATTGGTGCGGTGTGAAAACACTGTTTTCAGTGTTTTGAAAACGCATAAGCTGCCAAAACCCAGCTTACCCAAACAGGCCAGATGCGTTTTTAAAACGTCACCGCACCAAGTAAGCTGCCCCAAAGAGACCCTCAGATATCTAACACCCAAAATTTAATATTTATATTTGTAAGTGCAATACATTTATAATATAGTTAAGGCTTTTTCTGAGGGAAAAAAATTTGCGCACGTAAGACTATGTACGTCAAGAAAGTCATTCAGAGGGTATTAAGGGATTATATATGCGTTATACCCCTGTAATATCTCTGTAATCTACATGTAACTTAACTATAACATATAAATATATGAAAATAAAGGAAGATAGTTTACCCAGAAATTACAGCAGAATATAAACCCCAATAAACCGTGTGTACGCCTTTGCTAGCCTTAGCGCAAAATTTTCTCCTTCCGAGCAGTCGATGTGGCCAGATCTCAAAGCCGTATTCTCCAATCTTTGCTCGTCTTAGAGCACACTCCTCGTCGCCGGGGACGCTACAACCACCGTCGATATTTGGTTTCAGTCGTCTAGGGCTCCATCGCCCTGGAGCAACATTTTGGCATTTAATCATTCATTGCTCTCGTTCAAACTTCCGACCGCAGCGATTGTAGTGACGGATAAGACTTCTCTGCCCAGGAGGAAGATCAATGCTTTGATTTCCTCTTGGTGGAGGAGATCAAAAGATTAATAGATATCCAAGCTTCTTTTGAACTATTTTCGTTTCGCTTACGGAATAGTACGGTGGTGGTGAACTAAGGCGTCAAATTCTCTGCCCCCTTTTTCTTTTCCTCTTTCATAACGATTGACGCCGTCTCGGAGAATTTGTCCTTGGTAATTTGCAGAATGCATTTGTTACCTTTCTGCTTTACATTTACCTTAAGTGCATCATGATTTTTTTCTGACACCCTTCTATTCATTTTTGTGGTATATATGGCAATCATTAACTGGTTGTTTTATTTCTCATTTTTAGATTTTTTTTTCTTATTCTTAGTTTTTATGAGTTTAGCTGAACTGTATTTTTCGAACGGATGTGCTATTTGTTTAAATTCAGACAGGCCGAATAACGTCCGAGGAGAATAATCCCTCATCACTGTATCGGATCATATCCATGCCGTTTTGATCGAATGGAACTGTCCAAACGATAAAGCATTATTCTCTTGAAAAACATTTATATTTTTATGCGAGTATAAATAGGCTGTTTCTCTTTAGTTTTTGTTGCTATGAGGTATGTTCTTTATAAACATGGGTGAGATCCTAGTCTGATTAAATAGTTATGAGGACATGAAGTTGCTCCATTCCGCACTGAAGGAGATTGGAGCCAATGTCATGGGAAAAACACCATGTTTGTTTCAAGAATCTGGCACTCTAAGCATTTTAACAGCTTTGCTTGTTATGTAGTTTGAGAGGATTAAATTCATGTTTTGCACAAAATTTTAGTTTGGAGAAGCAAATATTGTAGGATGTTGGTTGTTTTTGAAGGATGAGATTTGTGAGTGTGCTTATGTCATGTTTTTAGAATTGATGCTGATGTTTTGTTTTTATATTTTCTCTTTTAAGTGCAATAGATTCATAATAATTTTTGAGCCAGATGTCATTTTCGATTTGAGAAGTGAATTAAATCTGTAATTACTTTTTGAAGGATGCTGAGTATGTTTCTTTCATTAAAAGCATATGCAGGTTGCTGCTAATAAAAGGTATACAATTGAAAAACAACACTTTGTCCACATGGATATTTTCCTTCATTCATAACATCAGACTTTTTTTTTTCTACTGAGTATTTTCCGTAGGACGCAATGGAAATATGACACTAAATCGACCCCACGTAGTGGAATTAAGGCTTTATTGTTGTTGTTGAGTTTTTCCCATAGCCTATAATCTGATAGAAGTTTGTGCAGATATCATCATTGTTGTGTAGTTTTACGATCAAACTTTTACATTTTGTTTTTCCTTCTGTCCATATGTATAACAAAATCATTTAGGATTTTTTCCTTGCTGTTTACTAATGCTAATGTTCATATGACTGCATGACTATCTTTGCATGATGTTATGAAATGAATGAATACATATGAACATGTTATCAAAAATTTATTTAATCCTCTTGTTAGTAAGTTTTTAAGAGTAAAACATTCCTTTTACTGTGGATTGCATATCTTATTCACAATTTTCTACCCACTGATTTTATCAAGCTAGGCAGTCGCTACTGCTTTTAGTCACAACTTTAAGATTTGATGTCCTCTCCATGAGATGGAATATCCATCTTGTGATGCACTGCTAGCTCTTAATCTTTATTTAGTTTGTTGGGTGTATCATAACTGATGGTTTTTCATCCATATTCTTTTGAAAGTATCTTGGTCATGATACCCGAGAGTTTGTTGCATAATGATGTGAATTCCATGGTCTTTTCTCCAACCTTAAATAGATGTTGATTGGTCATTTTTGTGCCATTTCCATTCTCAAGACAGAAAAATTCTTGGCTTCTCTTCCTCTCTATTGAGCAACCTCCGAACCATAGTTCTCTGTACCAATTCCTACAAGAAGGACAAAATTGCTTTTCATAGCTTTTCTAATGCCGAAGTTAAACCCAAATACAACCCTGAAAGGGACAAAACGAACACCGGTGGCTGTCCTAAACGAAACACACCAGAAAACTAACTTCCAAACCTCAATACAACACATGTAGGAAATGACTAAAATGGAATGAATGATAATAGAACAGAAAGCATAAGAAGGAAAACATTGTTATTTTGACGCCTCCCACAATAGCTATTCTCTCGGTACTATAACAGCTACAGTACTGTAGAAATTTTGAGCGGTAAGCTCTCACATCAATCACTTGGGGTTGGGGGGTGCTTCGACCTCATCCATTGAAGCTTCTGTCTCCTCATTGTATGGCATCTGATCAACCATATTGAAGGTGGCAAAAATTTTATAATCTCCTAGTAAGTCAATCCTTTTAGTGTTGACATTCCAAAGCACATCTTGATAGAATGTGTATCAATCCTATTTTGATGCAATCATAATTGAAACTGTACGTGGTTGGGTATCCTCACGAATCAAGCCTCGAGCCATTAAATCTGTCATTTATTTTTCCCATTCTTTCCACTCATCCGAGTGATCTAATAAACAAGTATGAGGAGGAATCAACTCAGGGATGAAATCTATGACAGACTAGACCACAATGAAGTATACCCATTCAAGAGAGGTCTTTTCTCCTTATAAGAAAGGGCCTGAATCATATTGGATAATTTTCTTACAAATAAAGCTCCAAAGATAATTTTCAAAGCTGTTGTTCTTCCCTCATGTCTGGACATCTGACGAAGGGTACATCGCTGGATTGAATCTAATGTCCAAATGATTCCTTATATTCTTCTAGACATGGCATAAAAGGGCCTCGTTGAAGACATGATAGACCTCTTTTAGAAGGGATAACTCAGGAAGTAACTTATATATTTGAAAAATCTGCATTTTTCTTATACGGGTTGCTCTGTGTTTGATATCGTCTCCTCAAACTCGTGTTCCTTTTGAATATCCAATATTAGTCATGCTCTGCAAAACGGTAGCTCGAAGCACCATAATATCATACTTATAATGAACGCCTTTTACGTCAGACTCGCTATCTTCTAGAATGGTTACTATCAACTCAATTGGAGTCTCTTTTCTAGGTCAAATCAAATCGCTGGCGTCTCTTCCTTGTCAGCTATAAGTTGAGAAGCCTCACCGAAATCTTCATCTTCTCTTGGATCAATGCTTGTCTCTTCAACTGCTCCCTGATACGTGAAAGAGATCAATTTTCTGGTTGTGCAATCTAATTTGGTATGCCCAAGTCTAGGGTACTTGAAGCACTTTCTAACGGAGATGTATTTTGACATGTTGGTCAGTGCCCTCTATTTTTCCCTTTGAACTAGTGGCACCTTAGGCGGGATCAACTTGGATGTTACCCTGAGTGTACTCTGGCTGTAAGATCCTGGTGTTGAACACTGCTTATAAGTTGTGGTTGTTGCTCGGTGATGTGGTCTCTCTACTTTTGAAGCCGGGGTCTAAACATCTGGTCTGTACCGAGCAGTTAGAAATTGACGTTGTATCCCCCATTTAATCTTGGAACAGGTGCTGATCTTATATGTTTCATCTTGCTGGTGTAGGTACTTCAGATTTTGTCATCAAAATAATGCAATATTCTTCAGTTGGTTGGCAACCAGTTTCACCATTATGTCCGGTGGGACGTCTTGGCACTCTTAAACTCATTTCAAAGTCTAGAGCCACTCGATGACCTTCTCTGGATCTTTGCGGCCGTCGAAATAAGGTAAATTCATATGTAATTCAAAATTCTAACTTATCAGATATTTTAGGTCACATATACGAGGCAATTCATCATTGGAATCCACATGATGGAAGAGTTTCTCTCCATCTCTTCTATCTGGAAAGTCACCGTTGTAGCTACGAGTGACCCATCCATATTGCCTTCTCTTGAATGTGGCAAGTCTCGGCTTGTAGTTGGCGGGTTTCCTATTGCATATCTTCTTTAGAAATCAAATGGGCTTCTCTTTGCGAATTTCTCTTAAACGTCATCATGTCATTTTCGCTCAATCTAACTTTGGTGATTATCTCCTTGGTGGCATGACTAGGTTTTGGGTTTGGGTACGTGGAAGGAGGCATGTAAGGGTGATGTAAGGCGAGTAAGAAAAAAAAATTGTGGAGATAGTTTTGGGTGTGGCAGATGCTAGAAACCCTAGAATAACACAAGGGTCATGCTATCTACAATATCAAATGATACCGGAGTTAAACGAAAACCATAATAGGAAAAATAAATATTATTACTCAAAAGCAAATTGAAGTTACAATAAGAGAAATTGAAATAGAAAATAACAACTGACAAGACACAGGTACTCAATGAGGGTGGAACCCAGGTGGTAGTGGTGGTCGGTGAGGGTTAGGAAAGTGGCGTGGGGGTGAAAATGTTTGTTGGCAAGCAAAAAATAACAAGACAACAATTTCCTTAGGATCAGACAACAAGTAGATTATCGGAGGACAATGGGTGAGGGTTGTCCGGGTTGATGACAACAAGGGGGAAGTGTGGAAATTGTGGCGGTTGCAACGAGGACGCGTTCAGAAGCTGGCTGCGACTTGCCATTCAGTGGGAGAGGCTGCGAGGAAGGCTAGGAAGAGGGAGGCAGTTGATGGGGAGGGCTGTGTGGGCTTCTTGGAGGATGCCAACAAGGTTGGTAGCGGGCTGGAGGCAATAACAACGAGGATGTAGGGCTGGAACGACGACGAGCGATGTGGCGGAACTGCAGAAAAACAACACTGCTGTCGGGGTGATCTGCAACTAGGGGGAATTCGAGGCAACAAAGCGGGAGGGATGCTGAGGGGATAGAAACATAAACATCACCTTGAGAAAGGGATACAACCGGAGCACTACCCCCTCATATACAACCCTCAAAGGGAGAAACCGGACGTCGGTAGCTGTCCTAAACAAAACACACTAGAAAACTAACTTTCAAACCCCAATACAACACATATATAAGAAAGACTAAAAGAGAATGAAATATGATAGGAAAGAAAGAATAAGAAAGAAAAACAAGGTTATTTCTGCGTCTCACCTGAAATAGTTATTCCCTCGTTATAGTAGCAACTACAGTGCCGCAGAAATTTTGAGCTGTAAGCTCCAGTGTCAATTGCTTCGTAATTATTATTGTAGGGAGCAAAATATTGATCCTTTTGCTTATGGTATAGGGTTAAGAGACTACCTTTATATTTCTCTTTTTTTATCCTCCTATATGGATGCATCTAATTGAGTATCTTTTGTAGTATTTTTATGTACTCACAGATGCCTTTTCTATTTATCTTTATGTCTTTTTGACTGACTGCAACATGTTAGAAGTATGTGGAAAGTATGCCAAACAACTTTTTGGTGTTTATTAATAACAAAACTTGGCATATTTGCATTTTATCAAACCAAATTATTGATACATTCTTCAATTCATGGTGCAAAGTGGCTATTTGCTGCTTTTTCTTTGCAGGGAAGCAAACAAGCATTTTAAGATTGATTATCTCATGCAATTTCTCATAAAAAATGTATTATCAACTACAGATAATTGGTTCACATCATTGAAAAATCAGCTGGTTTTTAATTTTTTTCTTGTAACAGAGTAAATGTATGAAGGTTAACTTTGATGAGAAAATCTTTATTGATGTTAGCTTGCTATGAAACCTAGAAATTCCATGTAGTCTAGTTTTTCATGAATTCATATAAAATGTTTTTTTTTTCTGTTAAAACTGAAAATATATGTTCATGTATCCGAAACTTTGTTTTTCCCCCTTCTGTTGTAATTTTTTTTCTTTAACTGCATTTACAGTTTTTGTTGTTGTTGTTGTTGTCAGGTTACGCAGTGCCACTAAATCTTTGCAAAATCAGCTTTGGGCAATTATATTATGATGGATCCGATGAGATCCTTGCTTGGGCGAGTGCTGCTAGAAGAAATAACTCCTGTTGTAATGGTGCTTTCAACTCCTCTTGCTGAAGATGCTTGCAGAAAAAATGGTTTAAATTTTGTTGAGATGTTGCTTCCATTCACTGTTTTCAACAAAATAGATGGTGAGGTCCTTTCTCATTTAAATACTTAAGCTCAGGTTAAATTATTTCAGCTAGGATGTTGAATTATACAATTTGCAAAATTTTTTTTTTCAGTACCTGTACGTACAGCAAGTGATCAACCCTATAGGCTGCAGATGTTTAAGCTTCGATTAGTTTATGCTTCTGACATACGCCAGCAAGATTACAAGGTTCTTTATATTTTTTCTTCATTAACAGTATGCTATGCTACATAAAAAATTGCGCTACTCTTTGTGCCATAATTTCACATTTCTTCTGTAATGGTAGTGTTTGCATTTGATATCCCTGTTTGTCTTTATTTCTAAAGACAATGTTTTGATTAAAGCCCAGTAGCAGTTGAGTCAAATATTTTGTAAAGTATAGAGTTGAAGTGTTGACTATAATATCCATATCACTTAGAATTNAAAATTGCGCTACTCTTTGTGCCATAATTTCACATTTCTTCTGTAATGGTAGTGTTCGAATTTGATATCCCTGTTTGTCTTTATTTCTAAAGACAATGTTTTGATTAAAGCCCAGCAGCAGTTGAGTCAAATATTTTGTAAAGTATAGAGTTGAAGTGTTGACTATAATATCCATATCACTTAGAATTTCATGTATAAGTGGCTTGTTTATGTAAATACTAACTGTAGGGAGTTCGAGTGTGTGAAGGACTTCAAAGCTTGCTTTGGGGGTTGTTGAATAAGGAATGCAATGCAAAAGGAAGGCAGTGTTAAAAAAATGTATAGTCTTTGTAATACTTTAGAGTTATTTGGTTTTGTGTAAAATAAATATAAGACTTTGCATTTCCTTGTTTAATTTAAAGAGAAAACGAATTTTATGTAAAATAAACCCGTTAATGTTCGTGTCGGAGATGGGTGTTTGGCTTCTGTGGTCGCCGCCGATTGCCGGTTAATGGAGATAGGTGGGTTGCGGTAGATGGTTGGCGCTAGTGGCTAGCGGTGGTGGAGGATGCCGACCTTTGGCGATAACAACCGGCTTTGGTGGCGGACAACAGCGGAAGGTAGCGGTGTCACCTTACATAAAATTATTGAAAATAAATTATAATGCTTAGATTGAAAATAAATTATAGAGTGAAATAAAAAAAACATTAGAATTTTACCTTGAATTTTTTTTTCTCTCGATCAAATCTTTGAACTTCTAAAACCTCTACAAAAGGAATGCAATTAACTTCTTTTGCTGTCGACCAAACAATCTCTTTCTTTCCATAAAACCTTACCCTCAGTTAGAAAGTGTATGTTTTCAATATTTTCTCCATTTATTGTGTACATAAATTTTTTTCATACATAATTATATCTTTGAAGGCCAACATTTATTGAGGCTTTTCATATTATGAAAGCAAATAAACTTCTGNACGTTAGAATTTTACCTTGAATTTGTTTTTCTCTCGATCAAATCTTTGAACTTCTAAAACCTCTACAAAAGGAATGCAATGTAGTTCTTTTGCTGTCGACCAAACAATCTCTTTCTTTCCATAAAACCTTACTCTCAGTTAGAAAGTGGATGTTTTCAATATTTTCTCCATTTATTGTGTACATAAATTTTTTCCATACATAATTATATCTTTGAAGGCCAACATTTATTGAGGCTTTTCATATTATGAAAGCAAATAAACTTCTGATTCTTAATATCAGTCACAAAAATTATTCCCCATAGTTTCGAGGAAATTGAATAAAAAATATCTAAAGATTTAAAGAATAATCCAAAAGCATACTCGTTATATTGTTTCCCTCCTTGAAAGTCCTCCATATGTTCTTTGCTAATTTCTTAGCTTTGAAGAAACTTAGGTTTGCTATTGGTTAAAGTGAAGGAAATGAAATGAAATCCCAATGGAATATAGGTTCATTATGATTTTATAGCCACTTGTTTAGCTTTTCAACCTCCTTCTCATTTCCTTTCGCACCAATTCCCATTATGCAAACATATTGATGCCATATGATCATGAAATTAAAACTTAAAATGTAATACAAAAAATGTAACAGTTTATGTTACGAGATAAGCATGCCTTACAGCTATATAAGACGATAATCTCTCTTTAAACTTTTCAATTCTCACAATTAATTAAGGATTAAAATTTCATTATAGTTGAATAAGACATAGCCTTTCCCCTCCANTTTAGCTTTGAAGAAACTTAGGTTTGCTATTGGTTCAAGTGAAGGAAATGAAATGAAATCCCAATGGAATATAGGTTCATTATGATTTTATAGCCAATTGTTTAGCTTTTCAACCTCCTCATTTCCTTTCGCACCAATTCCCATTATGCAAACATATTGATGCAATATGATCATGAAATTAAAACTTAAAATGTAATACAAAAAATGTAACAGTTTAAGTTATGAGATAAGCATGCCTTACACCTATATAAGGCGATAATCTCTCTTTAAAATTTTCAATTCTCACAATTAATTATGGATTAAAATTTCATTATAGTTGAATAAGACATAGCTTTTCCCCTCTAAAGGAGTGCTCTCCACTAAGCCCTCACACTTTATCTTAAAGGGAAACCTAAATGAATTAGTTTTAGTTATTATTTGCCTCAAGTTCTATTGCCGATTCGAGCATTTGAGGGTCTTCCTGGTAAATGAATGGTGTTGAGTCGAGTATTACCTTTTATAGGCTCTTTCATTTTTTTTTTATCGAGTCCAAGTTTTGAATTCTTATTAAATTTATTTATTAATTTCTTATCAAGTTTGAGCCATAATTAGTTTTTTGTCTTGCATAACTAATTCTATATTAGATTCTATTGATTAAAATATGTAGCTTTATTATTGTACATAAATGGATTTATAAGTATAATCATAATTGACTAACTAGTATGTATGTTTTTTGGTAAAACTCACGCGCACACACACTCATGCGCGCGCGCGTGCACACCCACTCATGCGCGCGCGCGTGCACACACACACACACACACTTATCTGTTGAATTTATGACTAGAGTAGCTTAATTTTATTGATAGAAAGATGGGTATTTAAACCCAATTATAATAGACACAATAAAGGTAAGAAATAAAACAAAATAAAACAAATAGGAAATACATAATGAGAAAATAAAAGCTAAGATGAAAGAAATAATAAATAATAGCGGCTAGGGATTTGATTGTCGTTAGAATACTCTCATTCAATTGAAACATAAATGTCAGTCATGTTCAACTTGGATTTGAATTCTTCAAACAAATTTTTTGAGCTTGTTTAGCCGAAAATGAACAAACTTTTGTTCAATCGTGTTCGACTTGTTTTGACTCGAATTAATTAAATAATCAATAAATAATATATAAAAGTTAATCAAATGATATAAAAATTTTGTTTATAAAAATGTAAAAAGGAAAAATCAGATACTAGATTTGTAAATACATAAGAATTAGGTGGTATGTATGTTAATACCCATTAGATTTTTAAAGAAATAAAATTTAGGTGTAAGATATGTAAATACATAATAATCGGGTGGTATGTATGAAAATGCCCCATTTTCAAAAAATCCTATGGCTTGGCTGTTGAGGTTAAAGATGTAAATACAAAAGAATTTGGTGGTATGTATGTAATTGCCCAATTTTCCAAAAATCCTACGGCTTGGCTGTGGAGGTTAAGGTTGTAAATACAAAAGAATTTCTAAATGCCCCTAAAGTCTACTCGCATGGCCCGCCTCGGCTTCTCTCCATTTGGTTTTGTGACTTTTGTCCCCATCACCAGATTTAGAAAAGCTCCATCATGGATCCTCTGTAAAAGCAAAAAAAAGTGAGAACTTTAAGTATTCAACTTCACTTAAGCACTATTTTGTGATTTTTTGTGAAGCAGAATTTTTTTTTAATTTTCAAGTCAATTGAAAATATTTAAAATAAAAAAAATTTTCTTTTGAAATTTTAGTTTGAGCTGATATTCGAGCTGAACACGAGTTTAATTCGAACAAATGAGTTTGAATTGAGTTGAACACGAACAAATAATTCATAAGCTATTTCAAACACGAGCCTAACCCGAACAAAACATAATTTTAACGAGTTGTATGGGCTCGCTCTAGTTCGGCTCGTTTACACCCTTATACATGAGCTATGG
This sequence comes from Phalaenopsis hybrid cultivar, assembly GCA_002079205.1. Classification (NCBI taxonomy): domain Eukaryota; kingdom Viridiplantae; phylum Streptophyta; class Magnoliopsida; order Asparagales; family Orchidaceae; genus Phalaenopsis; species Phalaenopsis hybrid cultivar. Next base: position 28,833 of record JXCR01146703.1, read on the forward strand.
TGTGGGATGCCCTTACTCACAAAAAATTCACCCAAAATGGAGTTGAAAAACTCACGACCATTGTCGGTCCGAAGGACTTGAATATGAGTTTTGAATTGAGTTAAAACAAATATGTAGAAGTTTTGGATGGTGACATCAACATCTTATTTGTCTTTTAAAATGTAGACTCACATCAGCTGAGTGTAGTCATCAATCCAATTCCGGAATCACTTGCGAGAGGGTCCTCATAGGTTACTGTGAATGCGAGAGAAATGAGCGAAAGATATGTGTGGGGTGGGTAATGGACTCGATGATGTTTGACTATCTGACACTTTTCACAATTGAAATTGAGAGAATTTTTTTTTAGAAAACATCAAATGATACAACTTTTTAAAATATTGGAAACTAGGATGACCTAAACTACATTGTAACAAAATATAATGTGGGACATTTAATGACCCAAGATAAGTGTTCTTCTCTTGGAAGATTGAGTCTGACCACCCTCTTAGCAGTTTCAATCATCCTCCCCGAACGCCGATCTTGAAAAACACAACTATCATAAGAGAAATTAGTAACACAATCAAATTCTTTCGTCAACTTGCTGACAGATAATAAGTTACATTGCAACTGGGGAATATGTAAAATAGACTCCAGAGTTAGATTAGTTATTAGTACTATTGACTTTTTACCAACAATGAAATTACGGGAGCCATCGACAATTTTGACTGTATCTTTTCTAGAGCATCGATAGTAAGTTGCAAGCATCCAGTTATGTGATACGTGACACCTGAATCAATAATCCACAGACCAGAGGATGATTAAAACATGAGAGTGATAAAAAGAGAGTATTTTGCCGAACGTGGGAGGTCGATGAACCCGTGGAGACTTGATTGGCTCTAAGAAGCTTGATCAATCGTTCTATCTGGTTTTTTAGTGATTCATAGGATTCTAAGATGTTCTGGGTAGGAGTCGGTTGAGTCGTGGTCGGCTCGACCGTCGTTGTCGGTCACTTGGTAGTAGAGGATTTGGCCGAAGGTTTGTAAGCTGACTTATTGTGAAGTTTCCAACACTTTTCTCGAGTGTGGTTGGGTTTGTGACAGTATTCACAAGTGAAGTGACCAATTCGAGATAGCATGGACTTGTGCTGAGCAATATTTGAGATCAAGGTAGACGATTTGACTGAAGGAGTAGAAGTGCCGAGCATAACAAGTCTCCGACTTTCTTCTCGACAAATCTCTGTGAAAGCGGCGGGAGCAGAAGGAAGAGGATCTTGACCAAGAATTCACCCTTGAACTTCGTCAAGGTCTTTGTTAAGCCCAACCAAGAATATACGATCATTTTCTACAATCTTATGGAAAAGGGATAGGTCGGCCGGAGAATCTCTAATGTAGTCGTAGTACATGTTGCATTCCATCCACAGTGCAACAAGGTCATTATAGTATTGGGTCATGGACCTTAACTTCTGTTTTGCCTTTTAGATTTTCTTCGATACCTCATAGAGTTGGCATAAATTTTCTACATCCGAGTAGGTATCTTGGACAACTGTCCAGAGGGTACTAGCTGAAGATAGGAACATATATGAACAACCATTCAAAGTCTCCATAAAGTTGATCAGTCTCGACATAACCATGAAATTCTTCATTCCCAAGCTCTATCTGCCAGGTCAGTCTTTGGAGGCTCACAAATCGCATCTGTGGGGTGACCGAACTTCCCATGTCCTTTGATGAACAAAGACAACGCTTGAGACCATTGGAGAAAGTGACTTTCAGTTTATGGGTTATGATCAAGAAGTTCATATTGATTTTTGATCCTCCAAATTGTAGAGGGATTGAGGTCAATGACGATCCTTCAGTGGACTCATGTACACTGTTAGGAGGTTCGATGGTGGAGGAATTCGCCATACTTCCAAAAGAGCCAAATGCAATGTTGGGTTGTTGAGACATAAGAAAGGCTGACAAGAGGGACGTACAACGACTGAAAAAGCATATTGAATAACAACCGACAAAACTGTCGCAAAAGTATTTTGGAAATCGGGAAATTTGGAGAAATAACTGGTAAAACAACCGACTAGTGGCTGGAAGGAGGGACAGATAGTGCTGTAGGGAGGTCAACTAGAGGAGCTGGGCATAACGATATATGCTGGGCAAGGAGCGACAGATGGTGGGCTTAACGGCAAAAGGAGCGGCAGATACTAGGGATCTGCGACTGAAGGGATCTGCGGCAGATAGGAAAACCTTAGATGCTGAAAGGTGGCTGCCAACAGGCTAGGGTGGAACCTGTAGGGTTAGAGCCATGACTGATGCCATTTTGAATTTGTGACTAGAGCAGCATAATTTTATTGATAGAATACGGGGTATTTAAACCCAATTACAACAGACAAAACAAAGAAAACAAATAAAACATAATAAAACAGATAGGAAAGAAATAAAACAGAATAAAACAGATAGGAAAGAAATAAAACAGAATAAAACAAATAAGAAATACATAATGTGGTAGTAAAAATTAATAGGAAAGAAATAGTAATTAATAATGGCTAGGGATTTGATTGCCATAATAAATCTAATAATATTTATAGATACATGTATGTATAGCTATATATATATGTCTAGATTTACATATACATGTGTATGTAGATATTCATATATGTATAGATACATTTTTATAGATGCATTCATACATACATATGTCTATAGATGTATATGAGGTCGTCATCTCTCACGCTTGGCTCTGCTAGCGTTTTGCCTCATGGCGAACCCTAGAAACTGTTACGACGATTCATCGCATCCGATCCTTTCCTCTCCTCGGTGCGCATTCTCCGGCTTCGTCTTCTCCTCACCGCGTCTTCTTCTCCTTGATGCGTCTTCTTCGTCGTCGCGTCTGGATGGTCCACCGCTCTCCTTTCCTTTGTCGTCGTTGCCTCTCATTTTCTTCCTTGCTGCTTTTTTTCTTCCACAATCCTCGGGCTCGAGCATAAACCGCCTTCTGCTCGACTTGTCAGGGGTTCCCCCTTTCGAATTTCGCTCTACGGTCCACTACAATTTCACTGCTCTTTCGTCACGCCTCCCTTTTCTGGCCATGACTTCAGACAGATCATATGCTACTGCCCTTGCAAGTGTCCACGCTTCAGGTACTTCTAAATCATGCTCTTTTCCTCTTTCGTTTGAGTTGACGGAGGACATCAAGAAACCTGGTACGAAGGATGAGAAGTCTGCCATCTTTTTTACAGAAGTTGAATGTATTCAACTTGCTTCCTCTTGTAGTCTGAATTTGATCGTGAAATTTCTTTATGGTCATCCCAAAATGGAGCTTATTCGTAAGAAATTTGAGCTTATGCGGAGTGAAAAATTAGACTTTTAGATGAAAGACATATTTTTATTGAACTTAATAATGAAGAAGATTACACAAGATTATTTGCTAGAAGGGTAATCTGGAATGATAACAAAACAATGAAAATTTTGAAATGGTCGGTGGATTTTGACCCACAGACGAAATCACCAAGTATTCTGGTTTGGATTCACCTCCCTGACCCGAAATTTCATTATTTTACTCAAAAAGTATTGTAATCTATTGCCTCAGCTTATGATAAGTCACTCAAAACGAACATTGCTACTTTTAATCTTTCTCGTCCATCTGAAGCCAGAGTACTTGTTGAAAGAGACATCACTTCAACCGCTTTTGAAGAAATTTGGTTAGACACACAATACCGTGGATATTGACAAAATGTTGTGATTGAGCCTTTCCTTTTGCATTGTTCGAAATGTCGTATGTTTTACCATTCTAGTTCTCAATATCACCGTCTACACCCATACCTCAGATTAAAAAAGTAAAGTGCTCCTCCAGAGGCAGTGATTCCCTCTCCTCTTGATTAATTCCAAGTTATTGTCGCTATTGATCATCAAAAGGATACCCCTGAAGATGTCACTATTCTCATAGACAATATGTCAACCATGCAATCTCCACAATGCTGTAGTTCCCCCGTCTTTGGAACCTTCTTTTGTGAGAGCCAATGAGATTTTTCAGACTTCACGTCCTATAACCTATCACTGATGTTACATGTGACAATATTTCTACTGCTTCTCTACCGCCTCATCAGGTTGAGCGAGATGTTAATGTTACTCAGGCACATGAGGTTCATGATGTGCAACAGCCTCCACCTGTCAGACCACCTTTGGACCAATCCATTGATGAGATGAGTCAAGCCTCGGATGAGGAATGACAAGTTCACACATCCAGAAGGAAGAAGAAGAATGGAGACCTACTTGAGCTCAGGAATCTGATGGATGATACTTTGGTTACTTCGGACAATGGTACTTTCGAGATCTAGAGGCAGAGGTATGACTAAATTGAGACGTCCCCAGCGCTTTGTGTCTATTGGTGGTTTTTGTTTTTTTATTTTATATACATCTTTTTTTTTTGGGTTTTGTGTGTTGTATTGTATGAGTCGAGTCTTATTTTAGGTCCGCTCATACAACCGATCTGTATCTTTTCCTCTTTAATATATTAGCCCTTGGGCTTTTTCTATATAAAAAAAATAATGTCTATTGAGAGTGCTCATTTGATTAAATAAAAGATCAGCTGGTACAACAAGCAGTTGCTTCTAATGTTCAACAACCTACACATATCCGTCACACTTTAGACCAATTCACTGATTAGATGAACCAGTCTTCAGATAAGGAATGACATGTCTATTTCAGGAGGAAGAAGAAGAATGGAGGTCGACTCAAGCTCGGGAACTTATTGGATGATAAATTGGTTAATACTGACAATGACACTCATCTTACCAATTTGTTAGCTGACTCCTTTCCTAAAACTAGAGGCAATGCAAAATTGGGTCGCTCTTTAGCTACCTGATACTACGTGTTTTGATACTTTTGGTTTTTGGGCTCTCATGTATTTTTCTATTTTTTTTTTTCTGGAACCATTTGAATGCGATGTTTATCGTGTGGGTAGGGTGCCATGCTTGGGCCCTCTCATATAATCTATCTGTATCTTTCTTTCTTTTTAATATATTAGCCCTTGGGCTTTCTCAATATATATATATATATATATACATACACACCTATTAATTTGATGTTTTCATCATGCTTATACATTAAACATTATTACAAAATTTTTTAACTGCATAGGATTTTAAAAAAGTTATGTAAGAATATAGACTAAATAATCGAACAAGTAATCAATTTTTTGTTAATTAAATATTAATTCAAGCTCTTAACGAAACTCTTGTTAAACAACAGATTGAACATTAATGTACAGGCGCCTCAACATTCATGATTGTTAACTAATATGTCAGAGCTTTAAATTTGTTTAAATGAGATTTATATGCATAAGTATCAAATTGTTCATTGAGCTGTATGTCATTACTTTTTGGGGACAAATTTCTTGAGTTAGTTTATCAATGTCTTTTTGCTAATTATGTCCAAGATAGGGTGTGGGCTTGAGATAACTCACTAACTCGAATTCTATTGACATGCCAAGACAACTTTGGCATACAATAGTTTGTTTCCGTCTGTCAGGAACAATCCCATTCTTGCAGGTTGTTGCAATTGAAATTTGTCCACATGCATTTTTGTGTAGGAATCTGGCATCCCTTGTTTAGATCTGTAAAGGCCGACCCCTTCTTTATTTTAACAGTTATTTACATTGGAGACACAAAAGATTATGTCCATTATTGAATATCAACCAATGGTAATTGTCTTTTTTGAGAGGCATCCCAACTATGTCTTGGGAAAAAAAAAGAGATAATGTTATACTTGCGTATACTAATTTAAGTAATAAATGATGACATGTGCTTTGACCTGCTTAATCATCAACCTCCAAAGGATGTCGAAGATATGGATTTGCCATCGATGTCTATTTGCATAACTTTGAAGCCTGATCATAACATGTAACCTTTGTATAGCTTCATTTCCTGCTCCTCAAACAACATCATCATCTTTTTTTTTTTATATTCACTCTTCAACTAACATCATTGCTCCTTTCTTTTGCACAACTTAAGTGCTCACTCCAAATAGGATACCATTGTCTACATTTCTTTATGTAGCTTTGATCCTTGTTTTTGAATAGACATCACCGCCTCCATTCTTATAGCACGAGGTTTTTCATGAAGTTTTCAACGCTATTTTGGATTTGTTTAATCTTCTTGCGATAGTTACTCCACAAGTTAACTTTCTGTTGAATTCTTTTTCCTACATTCTCATGGCTTCAGTTGCAATTAATCATCCATGAATTTTCCTTTTTATAATCACTATGGTTGATCCTTTTTGCCTAGGGCTTCTGGCATGATTGTTTTCATATGCTCTTTTGCTATCAGAAGAGAGATGGCTTCAATAAAAGAGGGTAAGGTTTACTTTCCAAGAAGTTGAAATTTTCTTAGTAAAATTTAATATTAAAGTTGCAAGAAATAAAAAAATACTCTCTTTTTACATATTTCTTAAGGATTGAAGCATCCTAAGTACACTTCACCTTGAATTCATGATATTTATCTAGTTTTGACAAGGACTTCTTGCTATATTATATTGAAGTATTTAATGATAGGAATGCTATCTTGTCATGTCATTGAGAGTTTTGTCTTGATTTTTAGGCTATTGTAATACCTTTGACTTTTGAGTAGATCAGTCTCACAGCCTTTAGGTCCACTTTTTGCATTATGGACTTCCATGTCAAGACATGATCACTAAGGCCCTGTTTGGGGCAGCTTATTGGGAGCTGCGACATTTTGAAAACGTCGCCTCCCTGTTTGTTTAACATGTTCGAACTAGCGTTCCTCTTCCGCACTGCGTCGCGTTGGTTAAATTCCTTTACTCCTTCGACGCTGTCCGAGCTCCGCGTCCCGCGTTAGCCATCCGCGTTGCCCTAGGAATTACGGAGGTGCCCTCGATCTCCCTTGCCTCCTCCCTCGCTTGTTTCCTTTCTGGTTTGTCGCCCTAGAGGAGATCGAACCTTCTTCCTTTCGAAATTTTCGTTCCTGATCATCAAGTATCCTTTTGATTACCCTAGCTGCGAGCCATGTGATGCTTTCTTCTCTAATCTTCTCTCTGAGTAGTATTGATGCATGAAATGAAATTTTTTATCTTTTTCAGGGGAAATATGATGAGATTAAGGGTTTTTAGGTGTTGCCCAGTTTAGATCTATGACATTAGTTGTTTTGGAGATCCTGTGACTTCTGACATTTTCTCTGGTTTTTCGGTTTTACGCATGTTGAAAGTTGTCTTGGGGATCCTGTGACTTCTGCAATTTTCTTTGATTTTTCGGTTTTACGCTTCTTGAGAGTTGTTTTGGGGATCCTGTGGCTTCTGACATATTCTTTGGTTTTCGGTTTTACGCATGTTGAGATATGTTTCATTTTCTATGCTCCGATATTTTGACATTTTAACTTGTTGTTGGATTTGGGTTGCTAGCTGCGATCCTGAATTTGGTTTTGGGCATCTGTTTTGTGGTTTTGGCGATCCTGGATTTGGTTTAGCTGTTGCTTGTGTGGTGGCAAATTATACACTGACTTTCTGTTATGGAGTAATTTGACATAAGGGAGTCTTGATTTGGCTATACAGTGGTTTTCCTCAGTGGAAATGCTGTTAATTCCTATGACATTAGTTGTCTTGGCGCGGTTTGATCTATGACATTAGTTGTCTTGGTGCGGTTTGCCTCAGTGGAAATGCTGTTAATTCTTATGACATTAGCTGTCTTGGTGCAGTTTGCCTCAGTGGAAATGCTGTTAATCCCTACAACAAGGAAATGCTGTGAATCTATGGTGCGGTTTGATCTATGACATTAGTTGTGTTAAGTATCATTGTTGGCCTTTTGTAGCATTTGAGGGAATGCTGTGAATTTCGTTTTGTTTAAATGTCTGTTTTATGGGTTCTGAGGCCTGCTATATGGGTTCAAATGGCTGATTTATGTGTTCTTATGCATGCTGTAGGGATTTTCACCATTGATCAAATGCGAATTGAGAATGGATTTATGAGTTCTTTTGCTTGTTGTGGGTATATTGTTCAAATGCGGTATCAGAAGAGATTTATCTGCCATTCGGTTTTTAGCAAATATGAAAAGAGAGGAAGAATGGAAACATGTTCGATTTTTATTTGTTAGTTGAGAAATTTTTATTTTCACCAAAGGGAGAAATGGAAGGGAGAATTGCAAGTTGTATCATTCTCCCTTTATAATTATGTAACATTGTACAATTGCATAATAAAATTTTTCGGTGTGTTACTGTGGATGTAAGTCATTGACCAAACCACATAATTGATTTGTCTCTTTATATATATATATATATTTCTGAGCAAATAGCTAGACTGTTGTTTGTATTGGTGGCAAATCTTTCAAAAGCCGAGTGAATGTGATTATTTGGAGACTGTTGTTGTTGTCAGGATAAGGATACCTGAAGCCCTATCCTGACACATGATATCATCTTCCTGATTTTGTGAGAGCAAGTGACACCGTCCGTGGCAGAAAAGAAATGTTTAATAATCGCCACTTATCTTTACGCGGGGTAATTGAAAGAACATTTGGGGTTTGGAAGAAGAAATGAGTCATCCTACGCGATATGCCGTCGTATCCTTTCCAAAAGCAGGTGCATATTGTGGTTGCCACAATGATAATACATAACTTCATCCAAAGACATTCCTCACGATCGGATACAGACTTTAGTATGACTGACAATGATGAACGGAATGTCTTCGAGCAAACTCCTGGAATTGTAGGTGAGAATTCATTACCTGAGGATGATGTAGACTAATGAATTTGGAGATCATGATGGTGAATGTTTGACTGATATGATTGCTTTAAGGGAGTCTATCACAGATGCTCTGTGGCTGTTGATCTACCAAGTTTTTCTTTAATAAAATTATAGGTTTATATTCATGTGGTTATAATTTTGGTTTTTGATAAAGTATCTTGATCTGAAATTTGGTTTTTTTTGTTTTTTTCGTATACACACGTGACTTCTAGGATATCAGTTACAGACAGAGGTATTTTGTGTTATTGTGGACTACCATCTCCGTTGCTCACTTCACGTTAGTCTCGTAGCTTTGGGAGGCAGTTCTACGGTTGTGCTAAGAGTGTTTCAGCTCGTTGCGGTTTCTTCCGGTGGGCTGACAGTCCCACATATTACACTTCCAACAGTCATGGGAATGCGATGTTTTCTGAGGTTGATAGTACAGATGAGGAGAGACGTAGCCAAAGTTTCAAATTAAATATTTTAATATTTCTCATTGTAGTTGTACTTGTTTTTGTACTTTTTTTATTTCTTCTGGTACCTACGAGAATGTGAGAACTGTATGTTATCTTTTGGAACTGATCTGTGATAATTGTATGGTTCTGCACTACCAATAAGCTATTCTGAATAAGCTATCCCAAACAGTTTTAGTAGACAGGGGCATAAATGCCATTTAACCACCAATAAACTAATATGAATAAGCTGCCCCAAACAGCAGACCAGATTATTATGATAATCTGAAGATTATCAGATTATCAGAACAATCTGCTTATCAGCAGATTATAAATAATCAACAGCTGCGCCAAACATACCCTAAATCTTTTTCATTCTTAAATGTGAATTTTGGGTCTTCAAGTTTTTTTGGTTTGCCGAGAGATTGATTGAGTTTCCCTTTTTATTTGAGAAAGATCTTTATAATTTGAAATCACCTTTTATAGTTTGTTACAGTTAGTTGGTATGAAGCTTGTTGATTTTGAAGCTCTGTCAATTGGATTTGCTTGGTTTTCAAAATTATTGGTGAGTGTTTCTTTTGAGAAGAAATATGAAATTTATGACATAAGTAACAATTAACAAAGAAAGACAAGTAAGACCAGTGGGTATGGGTTTTTGAAACAGTTAGTCAAAACAAGACCCTATCCAATTTCTGTTACAATGAAGAATTTTTTTTGGTAATAATGAGACTACTCTTTTCTCCAGGGATGGACAAAATTTGAGGTAGTCGTCTTAGATGGTTTGGTCACATTAAACGTCGACCATCTGATGATTCGATTAGGATTGTAGATGTTTTAAATTCAACTTATGTTAAGGAAGGCAGAGGTAGACCTAGGAAGACTTGGGCTTATTGTATAAAAAATGATCTTAATTTATTATAACTAAATGAAAATTTGGCACTAAATAGGATGCAATGGAGAAAATGTTCATGTACCCCACATAGTGGGATTAAGGCTTTGTTATTGTTCTTGTTGTAATGAGACTACTCTTTTCTAAGAATTAATTTAAATTATGATTGTATAAGTACAACACAAGTTAATAAGAAAAAATCATTGCTTTTTTTGGATTGCCACCAATATAAGAACCAATCTGTGGCATTGTCCTTTCTTGCGTGAATCGATCCATGAAAAACTTTTTTCCACGTGTAGTGCTATTTGGATTTTTATAATAGTTATAGGAGATTTCTCTCATAATTTAGCATTTGAATTAACTGCAAATTTGTTCCTTCATATTTCAGGCCCCAGATTCTTAATGGAGATTTTCCTGAAATGCATTCTTATACATATTGCTCCTTAATTTTTTCATTCACAAGAGTCATCAATTAAAGCAACAAACTATTTTTTCCCTGAGTAATACTCTTGAGGGATGCTATGCAACATTATGAATTAATAAAATTCTTTGTATTGTTATTTAGCACTGGACAGCTTTCACATTTAAAAGAAAGTTGGTCCTTATTATATAATATATTTTGATATAATCATTTAAGTCCTGAATACTAGAGTTGCCGAGCTATAATGCCACAACGTTTTTTATTGATTGCTAGAATTAAAAGAATACTCAATGTAGGAGATATGAAATTCTTTACTTTGAATAGAGTTCTTCATGCTCTTTAGCATCACTAAACATCCTCTTCAAAGCTAGTTTATCAAACCAAATAATAAGGGTAAAAATTAACACAACGATTATGACAAAGGTTTATTTTGTTAATGAATAAAAGATTGCATGATAAATTTGGAATATGATGAATATTCTGAAAAGTTAGTAAATGGAAAGTAATTTATTACCATATTTGGGTAAAATGTCGGAAGGATTCAGTAGATTTTTGAAGATTTAAAGAGTTTTGAAGGTTCTCTATTTAATCTTTTGTGAAAGGTGATGTTTTGAGTCATTATATTGCTTGGGGATCTTTTGTCATGGTTTGAAGCAATTGTCATTGGATTTTTTTTTCTTAAAATGTGCTAGTTTTTTTTTTAATTTCCAATAAGTCTCCTTTGCGTACCGTGGATTTTTGTAGTGTTCATGGGATTCTTTCCTTTTTTTGCCTTTCAACATTTGATATGTAAGGGAATATGGTAGAGTTTTCAATTTCAGAATAATTATTGGGTATTGTTTTTCTTATCATCGCCTACATTTTACACTCTTCCTAATTGACATAAGAAGAAAATACTTAACTAATGCATGCAGAATTTTTCTAAGACTTCCCCCTTTCTTCATTTAGATTGTTCATTTACTCCAATGAAAAAGCATGTGGACTCAATTATTCTCTTCCCTTTTTCTTAAACACACTCTCTTGGTCGAGTCTCTCAATCATTTTTATAGCATTGTTCTAACATTTGCCATAATTATGCCATCTCATTGTAATATGTGATATTGTTTTGATTGCGAAAGATTTTATTATAATTTAAAGTTATGCGAGGAATTTTCTAAATTTGAATAGATTTTATGAACATCCCATCCATTCTTTGTGGTAGGAGGAATACAAATTATTTTTTTTCATATGCCTCCTCTATTGAATTTAGGTGCCAGCCATCCTCAAAGTTTTCTAATCTCCATACGATGAATTTTGGACAATTTGTGGCTTGTTTTCTGATTTTGCAAGTCAAGGTAGCCTTACTATCTCTTTCCATGAACGACTGACTTAATTGATTTAGACTGCTGTAAATGGGAGCTATGGCGGGTGTGTTAAATGCTGACCACAATAGTTAAGTACTTTTGATTTTTTGTACTGAGGAAGGATAGGAGGTACCACTATCATTCATGGCAATTTTTTATCTTGCCATCCGTCACATCAGATTTGGGGCTATCCTCTGTAGCTCTAACCAGTGTATGACTGTTGCAACTCCATCGGGTGGCAAAGGAAAAACTTAGAAGGACCTGCATGAAGTTTTTGGGCAGCAGGGAATAAACCAACGGAGAAGAGCATGTAGGCTGGCTATTGGGATTCCATTCAAGGATACATCCAGTCTTACCTCTGTAATATTCTTTCTCATGTCATTTGGAAAGCAAACCAAAGATGAACTCCTCTGTAACAAGCTTCTCTTCGTTTTCACAATCCAGGCATGTGAAATGGCGGAGGACGTCACAGAGGCAGCTGTTGGAATTCGCGACCAACAAAAAGGTGTCGGTAAGATTTATAGGGAAGTTTTCCAGCCGGAGAGATGATTTTTGACTGTTAGGGACTCGCAGGGAAAATGTCTCGTTGCTTGAAATTTGCAAGGAAAAATCTGCATAGGTAGATCCGACGGCGGGAAAACCTGCAGGAGGGAGGTCCGGTGACGGGAAAGGCTGCAAGGGAGAGAACTGACCACAGGAGTAGGTTCGGCGGTCCAGTCGACAACAAATATGTCCGTAGGAAGTGGCGGCGGGAAAGGCTATAGGAGGGAATTTTGCTGGCAGGAAAGGTTGCAGGAGGGGATATGTCCGGCTGTAGGTTAGGTGCATCGATGGTCCTTGATGTAGTTCGTGAGGTCCGGTGGCTGGAAGCTCCCGCAGAAGGATCAACAGCTGAAACCTGTAAGGAAAATGACCATGGAAGAGTCTGCAGGGAAGCCAATGGGGAAAATGGCTCCTCTCCTTTGTGCGGTTCTGTTGTAAAGAGAAAGCTGAGATATCCCCTAGAAAATAAATCCTGCATTCGAATCGAGATTTCCACTAGAAAGAGAAAAGAATAAATCCCGTTCTTTGGATTAAAAGAATAGAATAAATTCCGTTCTCTGGATTGAGAACAGTCGCAGCCCACTGGATCGCGATTTCCACTATAGAGAGAAAATTTCGCTTGAGGGTCGTGATTTTCCCTGGAAATAGATACTCTGCTCTATGGAGGCCGGCAGAGTCGCGGCTCTTGGCTCAGCAGATCGGGAAGGGAAAGAATCATGCAGGATTACATCAAAAGAGGAGGCAATGCTGTGGAGGGCTTGCAGGGAGAGAAGAAGATGATGCTGCAGTTTCAAGCGACAGTCTTGGTTGCGGTAGCCAAGGCAAGAGAAGAGCGTCCCTCCCTTTCTGCAGCGAGGATGGCAGGAAGGGAATCTGGCAGCTCTGAAGGAGGACCGGCTAGGGTAGGAAATTTGTCTCTAATACCATGTTGAAATTCATAATAATATAGATTTTTTTATTGGTACGAAAGGGAGTTTAAATAACACTTACAGGAATTCTAGAATAGGAAAGACAATAAAAAAGAAAAAATAAGAAATAAAAGATCACCTAATATTTTCAATTAATCAATTCATATTAATTATTTGGAGATAAATGAAATAACATAAAAAAGGAAAGTCTAAAATAGGAAAGTAAATAAATCTAATCTAAGAAAATAAGTCTAAAATAGGAAGGGAAAAAAAATTATATTAGGAAATAAATCTAATCCTCATAACTTGTAATAGGAATAAATTACTTTTTAACGTAACTTCTAATACTTTTACTCTACACTCTTGATACTTACAACCGAACAATCCCTTCTAAAACCTTTTTGTTTAGGATGAAGCGTCAAAATTTCCTTTGGGTAGTTGCATGAGAAATAAAAAGGCTTTTGATCTACTTTCCTATTCAATTTATTCAGTCAAGTTTTTTTATTTTTATTTTTTTCTTATATCTCTCAATTTTGATAGTCCAGAACTTTGAAATCCCAATCTCCCATTATTTATCATTGTAAAAGTAAAAATTGTCATATTCTCTCTCTCTTTCACTCTATCATAGTGCATAGATGAGATGGGACTTAAATTTATTCATCCTGTCAGTTAATTATAGTACATGTAAATCATTGAAAGTAACTTTTTGAGTCAAATAATAACCCAATTTTATTTCTTGTTAAATTTTACATATGAAATATTTGTAAGCCCAGGATTTTGAAATATTATTTGCTTAAAATCCTTGCCTCTAGTTCATTGTTGGTGGGAGGATTTGAAAGAGAAGCTTTTTCATCCCCTTCTACTAAGAAAAGCCTTGGCTTCGATCACCTTCAATTATATACTGAAGTATAGGAGCTTTATGGAATGTTGGTGAAAATCTATATGTTGATGCCGTTGTCCAGCTAATTCTTGCAAAGAAACTTGGCTTTCTTGATCTTGTGCAAAAAGGTGACATTCATTTACATGTTGCTACTAAAACCATGCTGTTTTTTTGAATGACTAGGTGCTTGCTATAATGTTCTGGACCTGGCTGATCTTGTAACAAATTTTTTTTCAGCCACCATAGTTTGTTCCTGCCAGGCTATCTGATGCAAGATGGCTCATAGCTAGGGTTTTCTAATGCAAATAATTTGATACGTAGTATGAATTAATACAAAGTAATATGTGGATTTATAATTCATTACCCACCAACTAATTTAAAACTTTCCTTTTTTAAATGTAAANGATACAAAGTAATATGGGGATTTATAATTCATTACCCACCAACTAATTTAAAACTTTCCTTTTTTAAATGTAAACAATCAATACTAGAGTTAGAATTCAAATTATAACAAAAAGATCTAAAGTGATCCAAAGATATTGAAAAGAAATTAGAATCAAGAAAATTTAACTTGCATTTTTAATTCAATTACCATAATTAGGTTCCTAATTGTGCAAATTTGAATAAAATCAGGACACTAGCAATAACAAGTTATGCATAAAAAATTGCATAAAGGAAAACAGTTACCAAATTAAGAAATGTCTGCATCATATAGATGCAAGGAGATGATTTCCCTTGAAATTAGGTAGTCACACTTGTATTGTATTTAAAAAAAGCCGCATATGCAATTCTTTCACACATAATTGATAACTTGAAGAAAAATTTTACTCAATTAAAATTGTTCAATTACTGGACTCAGAATATCTGTATATAATTATATAATTCTTTTTCAAAAACAGAAATATCCAATTTTATTTGGTGGCTGCTTGATCCATTTGAAACCATCAGTACTCACGTGGATGGACATTTTGATATGGAAGCAAAGCAGAGAAAGAGTAGTTGGTACAAGTTGTGACCGCCTGAACTATTAAAGCTGTTGAAATCCTCAGAATGTGTTAATGCTCTTATTTTTTCAAAACAGCATTCAAGCTTCAGCTGAATATTCACATTAGATGGTCCATCAAGCAGCATAAGTTAACCCCTTCCATTTGTTAATCATCATCCATAGGTTAAGCTTTTACTGAATATCCACTTTAGCTGGCCCTTTAATTAACATAAATCAACTTGAAATGGTCCAAACAGTAAAGCCCATGAACATCAATTCTTAAAAGAATCCTAAAACTGGCATGCTATGATTGAGCTAACATCAATACTCTTTCAGCTCTGTAATATTTAATCCATTGACAGCTATAAATAGTGACCGAACTGAAGCGAGTCACCTTTGAACACAGAGAACACCACTCATTCTCATAGGAATCATCATTACCATCTTTAAGCAATTAAATTAAAATCGAAAACTGTAAATAGCAATGAAGCTAAATAAAAATTTGTTTGGAGTTTTTGACGGCTGTAGCCTCGCCAATTTTCATCACTAACCAAAGCAATCGTAGTTTGTTTCTTTTTATTATTTCTTTTTTTAGTTATTTTACTTGCAAAAGTATCTGTATTTCATCACAACCTTTTTAGCTAACTTCTTCATTTATGGATTTCAATCTAAAATAGTTTTGGTCCTATACCTAGCCTCTGTTATACTTTCATTTTCATTTCTGACATTTTTTCTTCTTATGACTAGCTTTATTTTTATATGAAATGAAATCTTCATTGTTTCTGTTTTAATTGGTGATTGACATTTTTCTAATGTCATGACATTATTCCTGAATTGAATGTTTATTTTGATGTTTTGGATGTTTAATATAGTTTCTTAATCAGATGGCGACACTAACAAAGCTTGTTTAATATTTTGGAGTAATTTTACTGAATTTTTTGGGCTTCTTACAAAGAATTTACTTTCTTCACTTTAAGGAAAATTCATTATAAGCCTTTTAGCTTTTTCTGATTGAAAGGTTTGATAACTAAGACTTATTTTTGCATGGTTATATACAATGCCTTTTTTATTCTTCTAATCAGGTTGCGGAAGACCATTTGAAACAGTTAGTGAGTGATGCGGCCAGTGCAGCCCTTTCTGATTTGCAATCTGAGCCTCAAGAACTTGAAGCTATCCTTAGTGGTATGTAGTTGAATTCCAGCGTTCAATCTTAGAAATTGTGAAGCATACCGGCAAGGTGCCAGCTTTTACCCATGAATTAGGTAGTTTACTTATGATAATTAAGGTAGCCTTTAAGTCTTTTTTTAATGCTATACATTATGATAAGTTCAAGAAGAAACTAAAGACCTTGTTAGAATACACTGCTTGACATGGTTTTGAATCATTTTGCTGTCTCAAAACATTCTTGGAATTAAACTTGATATCTTTCCTATGGTCATTGTCGGTTGGAGCAGATTCTGTACCTCAGGCCTCAGATTTGGCAGATTGTATCTTTGACTGAATAAGCTGATAAATGCAAAGGGAGTTGAAGCTTAAAAGAGGAACAACACTTTTCTCTATTCACAAACCTTCGTAAAAGCTTGAGATCTGGTTTTAATTTGAAGCTTCTTTGTATACTGGGAAAATAATTTTCCAAGAACAAATAATGCCCGTGTTTCTAATGGCGTGAAACATAAGCCTTAAATAAAAAATTGACATAATTTCAATGCACTATTTTACATGAAGAGTAGTTTAATTTTTACTTGGGCCAGCAGTAAAGTGGCTTTGAACATTTATCATGTAAACAACAGATGAAATAAATATTTTATGGGATAACTGTTTTTGGGGGTGTGATGTATGGACTTGTGTGGCTGTCTCTTCCAATATGTTGAAGGTTTGCACCCATTCTTCCCCTTTGTAGTCATCTTCTATAAAAGAATCAACAGTTTAATGCTGCAACCAAATGCAATTTTTGAATTCGGAAGATTGCAATTTTAGTCTTTGCACCACTGCCATCTTTATACGTGGACGCTCATCAACCTAAAAGTTCAATTGAATGATAAGGGTTATTTCTATTGAGATAGTATAAACTTAGTTCCTGTTTTACTTTCAATATGATTTTATTCTCCAACCAATTTGGATCTTAAAATTCACCCCTCAAATAATAGTCTTCCACATTGACTATCTATCTCTATCAAGCCTAAGCTTTTTAGCTCAAGTTTTATGCACCAAGAGACCACTAAACTATATCTAGCCTACATGAAAGTTATCTACTATTATACTTGAACGATCATAATAGAAGCAGCTAATGGCTCATGGGAGCTCTAAATCCCATGAAAATCTTGGTCTTAGTCCAACCATCAGATCTGATAGAATTTGGATAAGGATTAAATATCAATACCTAAATTGAGTGAAATAAACTAGTATATGGATTCAATAAATCAACTTTTTATTGACGATAAGCCTGTAGAGCTCGTGTTGTTGCAACATGAATTTTTAAATATGATCATAATCACAGTTATGTTTATCTTTGCCAGCCTCAGATTACCCATAACTTACTTTAATGATGTTATGATTAGTTGTTAATAGGAATTCCTAGATTATGAATATCCTGTTGTGTGCAAATATCATGTCTTTTTTTTTTCTACAGGTGGTATTGGATTCTCAAAATTACGATTATTTCTAATTTTTTTTGTTTTGCATTTTAAGGTAGAAATTCTAGGAATTTCTAAGATTATTGTGCATTTTTTTTCTGAAGTTCAAATTAATTTTATTTTGGCACTTCTTGCAACTATATAAATAAGAGGTGTATCATGCATGCAATCATTCGATTCTTGCCGGAATTTAAATGATGAGGGAAATTATGGTATTATTTTCCTTTTTTCCCCTAGAGTTTCATTGTGTTCATTTTCACTGTATGCAAATCATTGTCAAATTATTAACTCACCAACATTTACTTTTGTTCTCTATGTTTAAGCTGCGTTTGTTTAACTGTTGGTTAAATTTTTTATCAATTGACTGAGGTTTACAGTTAACAACCTCCAGTTCAACATAATTGTTCTGTTATCTTTGCTATATCTATCTGTCATTCCTTTTCCACAGTCAATTTTGTCTTTTAGACATTGTCTATCTTTATCTGGTAACATCATGCTGCTTTTTACCTTTGTTGTCTCACTTTAAAATACCGTAGACAGAGAAAGTGAAAGGAGTGGAGAAAAACACACACATGTGCATTCCATGCCTTAAGATTCAAGTCAGCTTACTCTTCTGGTTGATCTAGATGCGGTTCACCGCAAACTAAATTAGCTCAGACTTCTTGAAACTCCTAAGTTTTCGTCTCTAAAATTTTGAATTGGCTTACAGTTTTAGTAATGAATTTTTCTTTGATCACATCGTGTACTTTGAGACCTTCTACTGAAAGTTTGTATGATATTTGTACATGCTCCCTATGTATTCTGTTTTTTTTTTGTACAAATTATTTCATCGGCCTATGATATAATCTATTTGGCAAATTTTCTTTCTGCAACTTGTCCGCATATCCACTAAAAAAAAAATGATATAGAAAGTAGATTATTCTCTAAAATATTTGAAAAAATTGCATGTTGTACGGTTATCATATATCTTATAGATTGTTATGATTAAATTCATTGGGAGTACAATATCATATAATCAAGGTTAATCTATCTTTCATGTTCATTTTCAAGGCAGGTCGAGACACCATACCGGACAGGGCTGTTTTCAGTTTGTATTCCTGCACTTTGCTACAGCCTGCATATTAGCATACCTTGTATTCTGCATTGCCGAAAAGTTTACCCATTGATCGAATCTCTGCTCCAAATTGGCCAACTTCCATAAAGCTTACTTTGTTCAAAATTTTATAGTATTAAGTGTTAATTATATAATTCTATTTACTTTCTATGTTAAGTACCTCCAAAAAAAGAAAAAAAATGAAGAGAATGTAAAACTTCACTTGTATTTTAATGACTTTCACCTCATGCCCCTTTTTCGCTTTGAGCATTTGTGATTTGTATCCAAGATCTCTTCATTTTTATCCCATAATGTTCTTACCGTTGTATACCCTCATAGAAAAACTTGTTTATCCCAACTTTATTATGCCATTTACATTGGGCTGATCTAATTGATCCCAACTCGTTACAATTATTTGCTTTTCTTTGTTGCTTCAAATCCTTGACTCACACATAAGCTTCACATTTTGCTGTATTAAGAGGAACGCCCACCATAACTGAAGCTCTTAAACTAAAACTGGCATCCATGAAATTGGTCTGTAGTTTATTGTTGTTTGGATTCCTGTAGTTACCACTTTTATATCCTTTTTTGGAAAATATTATGTATTGGACTTGAGGTAAATGATCGACTCTTTTTTAACTTTGCAGAAACTGAGTTGAACTTTTGTCCATCTTGGATACAGACCTTCAATAAAGAGCTGAGAAAGACCATTTCTTTCTCAGAGCACGAAGCTTTTGATCATCCTGTGGCATGTAAAGCTTTGATTTGTTCTTTCAGTAGTTTTGTCAGTTGACTTTTATTTTTGTTTTGTGGCTTTTCACTTGATACAGTATTTCTTTGAATTCTAAGAACTACTGCTCACAAAAATTCTTTTTGTATACTTACATAAACACATACATACATGCAGGTCTTTTGGTTGTCTCATCAAATGATGCGCAGCCGATCAACAGATTTGTTGATCTATTCAACACCGATCAGTTGCCATCTCTTCTAAATGACGGTGTTATGGATCCCAAAGTTTTGAAGCAATATCTGTTGCTTCATGACAACCATGACGGAACAATGGACAAGTAAAGCATTTTTCAAATGGAGGACCTTTTTCCAAACTTTAATATTAGAATTAAAAATAAACTCTGCTGCCAAGATTTTGCTTTCTTTCGTCTTTAGGTTTACAACACTTTGAATATACGCGTAAGAAGCGCGCACACCACATACATGTACCTTGATGTTTATAATATATTT
>JXCR01146703.1:57453-72282 GCA_002079205.1 Phalaenopsis hybrid cultivar
ATATATATATATATATATATATATGCATGCTTAATTATGATGAAATTACCCTTTTGAGGTACTAACGGGGGAACATTAAAGTACTCATGCATGTAAAGAGAAAATGATTTTGATATTAAAATATCTAATTGATATAATTTTTAGACAGTGCTCCTGTGATGATTGTATAAATATGGAATGATATATTTATATATATTATTGATATATTAAACTCTTTGAATATCATAAAATATCGTTAATGATCTTATCCTTAAAATATTTATTAAAAGTTTAATTCGTATGCATTTTTTTTTCATGTATTACTGTAGTTTAGAAGTGAGTATTCACCGGCTTTGGTTAGCTTGTAGTTGTTTTAAACTAATTTTTTAGGTTTTAATTAATTTATTAGAAGACGAATAATTAAGTAATAAGGTAAATTTAATTGTACTGTTTTAATTTAATTTCTTTTGTGACTTCTTCATTTGTTAAATGTTAGTTATAGAAAATGAATATAAAAATTTTAGTCATCACAGTTCAACTGACTGTACTCGCATAGGTTAATTCTAAGCCTTGGGTCGAGACATGACAAAAACTGTATCAGACCTATTGTTTATGATTAATCGATGCAATTTTGATGAAAGAGGTAATATAATAATTATAAATTTTTTTTAATAATAATAAAATAATAATAAAAAGATTTAGGTTAACTCAAATTAATAAGTGTATCCATTCAGGCATATTGACACCCAAAATTATAGAAGGGAGTCCAACTGAAAACAATTGAGTGCAACCTATTATAAATGTGAACACAAATGTCCTAACCCAGATGAGGATGACCAGACTTACCTGATTAAGCAGTCATATCGCAGCTTATCGAAAGCGATAGATTTGTTATGAATAAGTACTTAAAAATATTCCAAGATTTACATCTACCATTATTTAAGGGAAATGAGATTCGATTGAAGCAAATAATTGACTGATGCGAATTGAGAAGATATTAGTTTATATGACATTTGGATGAAAAAAGAGTGCATTAGTCATATTTGTGCTTGATTGAGAAGCTGAAAGATGGCAGCATGAGCAACATTAGTACAAACTAGGGGGCATACCTAATTTGATGGTTAGTTAAGAAGAATTTGTAAATTTATTCAAAGAGTTGTTTGTACCTCCATCTGCTCAAAGACAAATGCAGGATAAGTTTGTCAAATTTGTTTTGAGAGTAAACAGTCATGCAACACGAAACACGATTTATTGCACTGTTAAGTTATTCACCATAATTAATTATTATTGTAGAAGAAAAGTGTTACAAAATTCATTTGGGATTAAATGATTCAATCAAACGCCATTGGTGTCTTTGAGGATCGATGAGTACTTGATATTAGTGGAACAAGCTTGTAGAGTGCAAATCAATTCAGTTTACTCAAAATTGTAAGGAGACACACAAGAGGAAGAGTTTTTATTGGAGGAAAACATGTGGATCGGTCAGAAGGATCAAATGAAAAAAAATCAAGTACAATTCGGGTGGAGTTAGCAGATGTACAACTCAGAGTGCTGTAGCCACTTATGCCAAATGTGGAAGACAACATAAGGTGGAATGCTTAATAGGCTCTAACACTTGCTATTGGTGCTATAAGCCTGGCCGTATAAGAAGAAGATTTTGTCCATCACTTGGCCATAAGGCCACTGAAGATAAGAAATTAGATGGAGCTCTTTCACAAAAGACTGCAAATGGGCAGAAAAGGATAGAGTCTCTTCATTTCTTACCTAAGTTCAACCAAGACAACCTGTTCGTCCTCGAATATATTCCCTTACTCATAGCCTTGAAACCTTCTGATGTTGATGGTGATAAAGTCTGATGCGTTTGACATTTTCTTAGCATACATTTTATGTGTTATGTTGTCTTGATTTTGTTAATGAGGGGAGTACAGCTGAGCCACGTTATATCGATTCTTACAGTGATTACTTTTCATCTTATGAATGACCCTAATTTTTTATCATGAAATTTATGGATAGCTAATGTTGACCACCTGCTTAATGAGATATGACTTTTGGTTTGATTTTAAATTTCGAGGACAACTTTTGCAAGCGAGGACGATTATGATGTCTCGTTTAAAATGCTCAAGTGAATCAAAAGTCGGAAAAATAAAAAGTAATTTCAATCTATAAATAAAAGACAATATTGACTTACCTGCAAAGGTGATTAACAAACACGAAGGAAGAAGGGCTTCAATACTCGGCGGTTGTCATGTGCGTCTAGGGCAGAGAGGAGGCAACGTCGTAGGCTTTTGGTGCAAAAATATTGAAAGGCTTTGTGACGCAAGGAGAAGAATATCGTGTGGTCGATTGAAAAAAGTTGAGAGAATGGAGCCCTTTTGCGTGTAAGGAGGCGGAATTACACATAGAGGGGAAGAAGAAATTTTTTTCGTGTGGAGGTCTCAAGGCTTGGATGCAAGAAGTAGGGGGTTGTTTTAGGTAGTCAACAATCAGCGTAAATTTTTTTTAAAAAATTATGATATGAATTCTTTAAATCATTATGTAATTTTTAGGACATCCCTTGAAAGCGACACACTATGTAGCCTGAATATAATGAAAAGTGTGCAAGGGCTGTTACACCAACACCCAGGTATTGTTTCAAATAAGCAATTGTCTCATGTTATGAATGAATGCAGATGAAAAGGTTAGTTCATGAAATTAATGTTAGGACAAGATCTTGGAATATTGGTACTCCCACATGTAAATTAATGAAATTAGTAAATATTATGGTTCGTTGGAAGATATATATCTTATGCATTCAAGGAACTAAATGGGTTGGAGAAAAAATTAAGGAGATAGTTTTGTTTTTAAACATTTGAAGAATTAAAATGAAAAATTGTTATAAATAAAATAGTTGGTAATAAAATAATAATGTGCAAAAAAAGATAAAATATAAGTGCCATAAAAAATAGTTTAAATATAAAGATTAGAGAACTAAGAAAAGTAGAATGTCGCCTGTAGCGAGTCTAAGAGAATAATTTGTAACATTAAGAATTTTACTATTAGTGATCTTTATAATAGATTAGGTACTAAAGAGGATGGAAAATATATGTATAAACTCGCAAAATAAAGAGAAAAGAGAATTAAAGATTTAATTCAAGTGTATTAAAGATGAGAATCAAAAAGTGTTTTTCTTAGAGGTAAATATTCAACATAGATGAGTGAGCTATTTTGATAAACTTTTCAATAAAGTTTCTGAAAATATGATTGACCTTAATGATCATAATCTCATTAATAATAATAAAACTTTTTATTGTTATCATCACATTAGTAAAAATGAAATTGAGAATGCTCTAAGAAAACCAATGGTCGAAACTCTGTAGGACCTGATGATATGCCAATTGAAGTGTGGAAATATCTAAGAGATTTGGGATTTTCTTGGCTAACTATGCTCTTTAATATTACTTTAAAAACTAAAAAGAAGCCCAAGAAGTGGAGGAAGAGTATTTTGGTCCCCAATTTTAAGAATAAAGGGATGCACATGAGTGTGCAAATTATAGATGAATTAAGTTAATGTGTCATACTTTAAATTATGAGAGACGGTTATTGGACATAGGTTAAGATGTGATGCATAGATTTCTCATAATGAGTTTGGATTTATGTCGGACAAGTCTACTATTGAAGCTATACATTTATTGAGAGGTTTGATGGAGAAGTATAGAGAGTAAGCAGGATCTACAAATGATTTTTATTCATTTAGAAAAAAAACATATGATAAGATTTTAAGAGAAGTTCTTTGGAGAGTTCTAGAAAAAATAAGGTGTTAATGTGGCTTAGGTTCAAATCATTGAAGATAAGTGTTAGAATTATTACATGTTATTAGCTTTTATCCCTCATTATTTATTTCTTATTTATTTTATTTTGTTTTATTCTTTGCTATTTGTTTTATTTTGTTTTTGTTTATTTTTTTGTATGCATTGTAATTGTGTTTAAATATCCCTTCATTTATCAATAATATTATACTGTTCTTATCACAAATTCCACACAGTATCAGAGCCATAACTCTTACCCTAGAGATTCCATCCTGGACGCCGGCTAGCTGCAGGTCTTGTCTTGCAGACTTCTTGCCGGCGGCCTCCTGTCGTTGAAAACTTCCAGCTGTTGATCCTGTCATCTCTTCCAGCCAGCACATATATCTTCTTGTCGTGAATCTGCCTGCAATTTTCATCTCTTCCAGCCACTGATCTGCAGGAGTTGTGACGTAGCTCATCTACCTGCCATTAAAACCTCCAACGACTTTTCCGGCGGCCCTTCTAGAGATCTTTGTGTTGCTGATTTCTAGCAGCTTTTCTTTTCTATAGGCCTTCTTGTGAACCGCAAGGACCATCTATTCCAGCTAACATCCGTTGGTTCCAGAATTTATCGATGGATCAAAATCTCAACATCTCCAACTTTGAACCACTTTCAGAAGATGTTTTTGACTTCACCAGAGGGTCAACTTCAATTTCCACTGCCTTGCAGACCATAGGGTCAGAAACCAACTTGAATTTCTTAATCACAACACATAAACCGAACGACAGTAACTTTCTCCAATGGTCCCAAACAGTGTTTTTCTTCTTCGAAGGACGTAGAAAGTTTGGTTATCTCACATGTATGGTTCGTGAGCCTCCAAAGACTGACCCAACATATGGAGCTTTGAAAGTGGAGAACTTCATGGTCATGTTGTGATACCTACTCAAATGTAGGAAATTCCGACCAACTCTATAAGTTATCAAAGAAAATTCAGGAGGCTAATTAGGGGTCAATAACTGTGACCCAATACTATAATGACCTTGTTGCAATATGGATGGAATGCTACTTGTACTACGACTACATTTTGGAATCTCCGGCCGACCTATCGCTCTTCTAAAAGATTGTAGAAAAGAATAACATGTTCTAATTTATAGCTGGCCTTAACAAGGACCTTGACAAAATCTGAGGCCGTATTCTTGGTCGGGATCCTCTTCCTGCCGCTCGCACAACTTTCACCAAGCTTCATCGGGAAGAAAGATGAGATTTGTTGTGCTTGACACTTCTACTTCTTATATCGAATTGTCCGCCTTGAACTCAAAAGTGCTCAGTCCTCATCCATGCCTTCTTGGATCTGTCACCCCACTTGTGATTACTGTCATAAACCTAATCACACTCAGGACAAGTTTTGGAAACTTCATTGTAAGCAGACATACAAACTTTCGGCCAAATCCTCTAGTACCAAAGGTCTCATGGCGATGTTGGAGCCTATAATGACTCAACTGAACATCCCATAATCCTCCACTACACTTCCAGCTACACCAATAAACACTGATTCCTGATCATGATTGATGACCACACTCGAATGACATGGATTTATATTTGAAAAGACATATCAGAAGTTGTCACTTTCAAAGCTTCTTCGCCTTTGTTTTAACTCAATTTGAAACTTCTATTCATGTTCTTTAGATCGACAAGGGTCATGAGTTTTTTAACTCTATGTTGGGTAAATTCTTGATAAGGACTTCCTCCACTGTAGGTCATGTATGAACTGAGAGAAAACACAATCACTTTCTCGACATTGTTTGCTCCATTATGTTTCAATCCATTATCGCAAAATGGTTTTGGAATGATACCATTCTGATTGTCATCTGTCTCATAAATAGAATCCCCTATAAAATTCATAAGTTTCGGACCCTTCTTTTAACTGTCCTGATATCATACTTTCCTACTAATCAGGTCTTCTTCACATTAGATCTTAAAATTTTTGGGTGCACGACCATTGTTTGGAACACTGCCCCACTTGGAGTAAGCTTGATCTCAACTCCATAAAATGTATCTTCTTTGGTTACTCCGCAACTCAAAAGGGGTATCAGTGTCTTGATCCTATCACCAACAAAATTTATGTTAGTGCTGATGTCTTCTTCTTTGGTGAGGAGCTTGAGTTCTCTTACACTATCCCTCATCCTACTCCTATGGATGTTCTCCCTATTGTTCCTACCATTGAGGAGTTTTCCATTGATTACACCATCTCATCCTCCCACTGTCCATGTTTACACTCGGCGCACCCATCTTAATGCTCCTATTCTGGAGTCCATTACCTCTTTACAGGACCTTGACTCCACTCTGGGCGACATCCTTAGCACTACCCCTCCGATTATGGAGGTGCCACACTCGACCTTGGGCTTGGAGTTAACCAAGACAAGAACGAATGGTTGGACGGTGAAATACAATTATCTGCTATTCTAATTCAAATTCTAATTCGGCGCTAATAATTTATTATTCAAATAATACATAAAAGATTCACTAAAAAGAACAATTAAAATTAACAAATAAAAATTTATATATTTCTCACTTTCTGTATACATTTGCTCCTCTTCTATTCATTTTGTTCAAATGTTTAAAACTTAAATATAACATTACCCTATTAGCTCTCGTCGACATAACAATTAGCGATCTACTCATCGCAATTGTCTAGAGTGAAAAGACCCTTACCTGCCCCTAACCAATATTATCTTATCGGCACAACAGTTAGTAATGTAAACATCACAATTTTCTTGGGAGGTAAGTGATCTACTCACTCGTGGTCGATATTTATCGTCAATATAACGATTAGTGAACTAACCATCATAATTGTCTAGGGTAATAGAAAAATTCTACAAATGCGGGTACACTGACATCCCCTGCCTATATTGTCTTGGGAGAGAAGTGATCTACTTACTCGTGGTCGAAATTTTCTCGTCAGTTTAACGATTAGTGAACTAACCATCATAATTGTCTAGGGTAATAAAAAATTTCTACAAATGCGGGTACACTGACATCCCCTGCCTATACCATTAGGAGGTCAAACCCTTCTCTAAACATGCACATACAAGAATCCATATATAAACAATTTCATTTTTCATGACATACATTATATCATTTCCGTATCTATCTCATGGCATATGTAATTTTCATATCCTGCATAACTCGTATCTCGTGCATATTTTTTATATCATATATACTTTTTTCTATCGTGCTTATCATAAATATATGTTTCCTAATATGTCTTTCTTATACATATCATAAATATCATTCATCTCATACATATCTTTCATATCATACATTGTATATCTTTTCTGTCATGCATTTATTTTCTATCTAACACTATGAAGAATCTGCTGCAATATAAATCTAACTGAACTAAAACATACCTAGAAATCAACATATATTTTGAAATAAAGAAAATTATTGAAATTTAGAAATATAATTACTCACATCGGTTGCCACACTAAAATCGTATTCTTCGATAGCTAGTTGGAGGTTGCGGTGACTTTAATGTTAAGCTTAATAACCTATAAAACATAAAAATAAAATTTAAAATTTAATTGATTTTCATAAATATATTTATTCTTCTTAAATTAACATATAATTATTCACTTGAGATTATTTTTTACGCGCTTGTCTCAAACTTGCCGTCTCAGATAAACAACCTGGAATCTGCAATTAACTTTGGATTTTGAGATATCTGGGCTCATAAAGTAATTTAACTAAAAATATAATTGATTTGCTAAAATATACCTTAAACGGTTTCTCGACAACCCAACACTTCTCCGAAGCTGCAAAATCTTCTTTTTTATCTTCTCAAACTTTCCTTCCCTTCCATTGATTTCGAGTTAAATTCCTTACAGAAACTCACACATCACTTATGATATTTTTGACACATGATCAAAGCCTCGGGTGGATACTGGAAATGAAAAATACACGAAAAATAAGGTAAATCTCAAAATGGAAACAAAATGAAGGAAATGATTTTGTCAAATAGTGTGAAATAAGGTTTCGTACCTTAAGATTTCATCCCAAAGCCCTAAATGTCCTCTGCAGCTCTGTGCGGGCCGCTTGCCTCCTTTGCGCGACTCTGCTATAGTGTTAGAGGCGCGAGATGCTTGCAAGGTCGAATAAGGAGAGGAATTGTCTAGGAAGGGCGGGAGAGGAAATCAGAAGCTGGCTGTTTGGTCACCTCTGCTTGCGGCTGTAGGCTTTGCTACGATCGAAACTCCCGCCCCCCCCTTGACCTTCTGTCAAGTGAAACCGAGAGGGAGGGAGGCTAAGGGAACGCAATTGAGAGAGTGAGAGGAGTAACGGGAGAGGGGAGGAGAAAATTCGAGCTCAGGATGGATGGTTACCTTATTCAACGATTATAATGAATGGATTTAGGTCGGTTAGCTACAGTAACGATAATATTAGGGAGAGATTTAAGATAATTAAGGTTTTTTAATTAATTTGATAATGCTTATAACTTCAAAATTTTATATTTTTCAATCTATTCATAATTTATATATAATATTATATATCAAATTGTTCGATTTGATGTGTAAACTTTTATAAAATTAACTGAGTTGAAATCTGAGAGGTGAGAAAATTGGGATACATATTACGTTGCCAAACATTTTCATCTGATTTATCAAAATGAGTTATTACAGGGGGCGAGTTTTTCAAGTAAGGTACACGATCAGACATGTTCTCTTTATTCTATAATAAAATATGTATATTTTCACTGTCTTTTATCAACATATAGAGCATTTGCTACCACCATAACAGACCGTCCTACTATTGAGTTTGCTCTTGCCAATCTAGTCTGAAAAACGGTAATAATGGAGGAGATGAATACCATTTAGCGTATCCATACATGAGACATCGTGGATTTCCTCGGGGAAAACCGTAGGGTGCCGATAGATTTTCAACACCAAGTTCAACTTTGATGAATCTTTTGAATTCAACAAGGCACAATTGGTTGCAAAACGGGGGTCACAAACATACAAAGTTGACTGTGAGGAGACATTTGCTCCAGCGGCTAAGTTGAACACTATTCGCATTCTGTTATCACTTGCGGTGAATCTGGAATGTCAAGAAATGGAGAGCTTACAAAATAGGTATACATGTCTCTTCTACCTGGCTTTGACTCTACCGCCTCCAGAGTGAAATATGCAGGCTACGTAAGTCTCTTTATGTGATAAAATAGTAATCAAGTGCCTGGTTTGACAAGTTCACTAAGGTGATCGTGGGCCATGGTTTTATTCAGGCTCAATTAGATCACATCTTCTTCTTTCGACATTCCTCCAATGACTTGGTAGCTATTCTTATTGTCTAGTTTGATGATTTTATTCTTACAGGAAACGATCTCCCAGTGTTGGAGTCCTTGAAAGACATTCTTGCTAAGTTATTTGAAATGAAGGACTTGAGATCTTTTCGGTACTTCCTAGGCATGGAAGTGACTTGGACGCAATTATGTGATTGATCTCTTGACAAAGAACAATTTTTTTTTCTATGCAAACCTATTGTTGTTTCTATGGATCTCACTGTAAAATTATTTGACATTTTCAATGTTGTACCTATCAACAAGCCTCATCTACCTCGCCCATCTTTGCCCCTATGAGCATAATCTTTGTACTGTCTACCAGATTTTCCACTATTTAAAAGGCATACCAGGCTCAGGTTAGTTTTCTTCCATCACACCTCTCGATCTATTGTTGTTTATATAGATGCTGATTGGGCCAGATTGGTTTATGATCGATGTTTCACCTCGGGTTATTGTTTATTTTTATGGGGCAAACCTGTCACGTGGAAAAGCAAAAAACATTATTTGGTTGTCCGGAGCAATTCTGAAGCTATTTTGTGACAATAAGGCCGCAATCAACATTGATCACGATCCAGTCAAACATAATCGTACCAAGCATGTAGAGATTGAAAAAATTGAGTCTATGGAAGTTTGTGTTCTTTTGTGCTCTCTGGTGATCAACTAGCGGACATTCTCACCAAGAATCTTCATCGTTCTTTGTTCGATGACTTCAAATCCAAGTTAAACATGACTGACATCTATGTTTCAACTTGAGAGGAGAATTAAAATTTTTATATGTTATTAACTTTTATTTTCTTATTATTTCTTTCCTATTTGTTTCATTTTGTTTTATTTCTTTCCTATATATTTTATTCTCTCTGTGTTTTTTCTTTTATTGTATACATTGTAATTGTATTTAAATATCCCCTCATTCTGTCAATAATATTAAGATGTTCTTATCACAAATTCCACAACATGTATTCTAGAGCTTTTACTTGTGTTCAAACAGGAGGATTGCTCAAGTATTTTCCTATTTCAATTGGATTACATCAAGGATCTGCTTTAAGCCCATATCTTTTTGCTTTAGTTATGGATGCTTCATTTGATTTTTTCCATGTTATTCTTGATTGTTAACCATTTATGTCACAGTTTTATTTTTTTCATTCATCATGCAGGAAATGATGGGACTTGCCTACTTTATGCTAGATCAATCAAGGAAGGATTCAGAAATTTGCATGGAAACTGCTTTTAACACTTACCTGGTATAATTTTTACTCCTTTCTTCTCAAGAGAACAAATTTTTATTGATCTTTTGGAACTATATACTTGGCCTATTGCTTTCTTATGCACAAGGTTTGATCATAAAAAATTCCACGTTACATTTTTGTGAAAATTGTTTATCTACATTAAATGCATTCTTACTTATTATCTAAGCATGTGCTTGAATATTGTTCTATTCTGATGATTTTCTATTCTATCTATAGAAACTTGTGCCTTTAGCTCAGAGAAATGCTACAAGATGTGGTCTCTGGTGGGCAGAAATGCTGAAGACCAGGGGCCAATATAAGGAGGCAGCTGGCATTTATTTTCGTATTTCTAGTGAGGTGATTTTATTTACTGACAGGATAATTATGCTAGCATGTGTGTGCTTATGTACTCATTGCTAATGTATTGTCTCAGCAATTGTGTATTATTTTTGTGTTCTTGACGTCTGTTCTTCCCCAGGAACCACCTCTACATGCAGCTGTAATGCTTGAGCAGGCTTCATATAGCTATTTATTTTCTAGACCACCTATGTTGCGCAAGTATGGTTTTCATCTTGTTCTTGCTGGTAATCGTTACTATGTTTCTGATCAGGTAGGTCTATCTTCCATAAGCTTTACTTTGCTTAGAATTAACTGGAGATGATGAATCAAATTTTCGTTGATTTCCTATGCTGGGTGTCTCTACAATGCAGAGATCACATGCACTTCGAACATATAGAAACTCTCTCTTAGTGTACAGAGGAATTCCCTGGAATTTTATTCTTGACCATGTTCATTACAATATTGGAAGGTAGGCATGGTGTTCATTTTGGTTGTAGTTTAGTATATATAATCGGTCTTTGTGATGGATGGAATCCTACCAGTTCTGATATCTCATAATCTATCATTTGGTTCAGGTGGTATGCTTTTGTTGGAATATTTGATGTGTCTGTGAAGCACATGTTGGAGGTTCTTGCATGCAGCCATCAGTCGGTGACAACACAAGATTTATTCTTGGGGAACTTCTTCCAAACAGTTGAGGTAGTTTGGATTGATTTGCTTCCTTATTCCTTTTCTGGATCGAACTCAGATTTGTGCTTATAGATCTTTTATTGATGCATCAGAATACGGGGAAGATTTTTGAAGTTAAAAAGCTTCAGCTTCCTGTCTTAAATATGTCATCCATTGGAGTTATTTATGAAGATCATCGGACTTACGCATCAGTTGCAGATGTAAGTTAGAGAACCTTAAGACTAATTCTCATAATTTAAAAAATTCCAAGATATCAATTAATTGGCTAGACTTTTCAATAGTACATTTAAATTTCAATAGCCTCCTCAATCCCCTTATAATCCTTTTGAACCAGATTTGCATGACTTCATTACCAAAGTCAATTTCGATAGTAAATGATGGCTGCTGTGTCTTGGAGATTCAATCATAAATAACTAACCATTTCAGTTTTTATTATGCTTCCGTTAAGCATTGGATTAAAACTTGGTAACCAATGATGAATGACAAGCAACTATTGTACATGTTAACCTTGTTGGTGCGTGTTCTTATTCTTGGAATTACCTGTTTACTTGTTAACTAGCAACACTTTCTTTTGCATTTTTATTTTTTATTCGTCTCTATTTTCCACTTGTACTATGTATCACCAACAAATGGCTGCATTGCAAAGATGTACTGGTATGCAGTACATATAATTGAAGTAAAAGGATTAAGAATTAATATAATAATAAAAAAAAATCTAAGTTATATAAATTAAAAATAAAGTTGAAGAACTCAATTTTTTAATTTACCGGCCCCATTTTTTATCAGTGATGCTTGTCCTTGTAGTTTTGGTATCCTTTTCTTATTTAGTTATTTTAACGGTCATTCCTGTTGATTTTTATAGTGATTTTCAGTTTTTTTTTTTGACTTTCATAGAATTAATTGAGTCTTATAAATAGGTTTATTTGAGACACGCAATAAATCTTTTGGTAGCTTGATAAATTTTTTTTAGGATGTGTAATTCAATTTTTTTTCTGTTGTGGTCAAATTATTGATAGGTGTAAAACCTAAATTATTTTAGAAATAGTCATCTCTTTCTTTACGAGAGGATTTTATATATTGTGCATTTCCTCATTTTCTATCGCCGTCTCGTCTTCTTCTCTTCACTTATTAAAATAGGTTGAATGTGCAATTAAATCTTGATTTCACTTTGTTCAAACATGTTAATTGAGTACTTTTCTTATCATCTTTTTTCTCCCTTTTTATTTTTCTCTTCATTTGTTTTTGTCCGTTGAAAGTGACTAAATTTTGACAAATTTGCTTCAGTCTATGTTTGTTTCTTGTGCTAAACTTATTGAGTACTTTTTTTTCTCTTCATTTCGTTGTAAGTTGAAAATTTGATTAAATTTTGACAGGTTTGCTTCAATCTCGTTTTGTTTCTCGTGCTGGAATTTCACTCTATGCTTAAACTTCTTATTATTATTTTATGGCAAGATACCAAAATTATTTCTTTTCATATTAATTTTTTTTGCTATTTAATTAGAATTAGTATGTAATTATTTTAATATTAATCACTTGCTTGCGTTGACAATTGCATTATTGTTGTGTTGGTTAAACACATCCAAACCTTCATTGTATGCTTTATCAGTTGTCGACAAAAGTGAGGTCAACATCAGCTTCAAAATCGTGACTCTTGGATGTCCAACATTAGGATGGAGGATTCATACAATTGATGTGAGATAGTTGGGGCAAGGATAATAATGAATTAAATCCCAAAATGGTCTCCCTGCTATTTATATTTTCATTAGAATTAGTAAATAATTATGTTAATATTAATCATTTGCTTGCTTTGACGATTGCATTTTAGTTGTGTTGGCTAAACACATCTAAACCTACATTATATGCTTTATCAGCTTCAAAATCCTTAGGCTCTTGGACGTCCAACATTAGGATGGAGGATTCATGCAACTGTTGTGAGATACTTGTGATAAGGCTAATTATGACTTAAATCCCAAAACGTTCTCTTGTTTATGGTCACTTTAGTCTAAGAGTTTTGCAATACTCCAATTTAGTATTTTGACTATTAAAATTTATCCAAAAGTTCCTCATATAGAAATCATAACTCAAAAAATATCCCGATTTAGTCTCTCAATNAATCCCGATTTAGTCTCTCAATTGTACAGACTTGATTCCAATTTAGGCTTTGATTGGAATCAATTTTTTTTAGCTGGGGGATTAAATTGGAGCATTGCAAAGCTTTGGGACTAATTTAGCCACATCTGAATTGTGCGGGGACCATTTTGAAATTTAGCCCAACTAATTTGGATGAGGATGATTATGGAGATGAAATATAATTCCTTTGAATGGTTTGTAGTTGCTATAAAGATATTTAAAATGAGTTGTCCTTATTCCTTCTATTTACAAGTGATTTAGTTTTGTTTAGTGAGACCCATTAGATTATTCGAGAAAGATGGAGGGTTTTGTATTCATAAAATGAGCAATTATAAGCGATTTGAATTTAAAATCATCAATTAATATTGCTTGATGATTAAGTTATACCTTGGTATAATGGTGTATTCCTTTGGGTCTACAATTAAAAATAAAGGGGTTAAAATTACGGTGAGAACGAGATGTGCTTAGGTTGTTTTCTAGTCTCATTTGATTTTTGTTAAATCTCAAACTGTATTTGGTTTTGTTCAAAACCATTGTTTTAATGTGCTCACTTTAGGTTCGACTTAAGCCATTTGGCGCTCTATCTTCATACACTTCAAATTTTTTCAATAATGGAAAGCACATTTAATAACTAAGTAGATCAATGCCAAAATTATGTAAAAATTCCAAAATAACGTGATAAAGAAATCCAAGATAATGCAAAGAGGTGATTAATAATTAGCCTTTAGAAATATAAATATAACTAGATTGCAAAAAAGTAGAACCAAATTTATTTGGGCACAATGTTTTGGTTTGTGACGTCCCCACTCCTTTAGTTTGAATTGCCACGATAAGGGAGCTTACTGCAATGAGAGAGAATCAAGGGTTGGCCAAGTGGAGCCAATTTGAGCAAGTTTGCAAAATCATCAGGTTTCAAGCGAAGGGATTTTGAGAGTAGGAATTTTGCTATGTGCGATAGAGTCAAACAACCCGGCTACAGGCTTTAGGAGAGATTTTTAAGTCTCAAGCCACGACACTGGCTTCAAGATAGATGGAGTGATCTCAATCTGTGCCCCTTGTCACTCAAGCGGATTAATAGAAGAAATTTTGTTCTTGTCACCTCCCAAAAGAGCCCTTAAGAGAGGTGGGCAGCCCAGGACTTAAATACTGCTTTTCGGCCCTACACCTAGCCAATGTGGGACTATTTGTCCGTGACATTCTCCTCCACCTAATCACGTGACGCCCTCGTCACGGATCGGCTCCACCGAGGGTCCCACTGGACCATAGAATTTTGCTTACTAAACTTGTATATATCCGTTCTTTAAATCTCAACAATTGGTTTTTAATTCAATGGAATATATATATATATATATATATATATATATA
>JXCR01146703.1:94447-107784 GCA_002079205.1 Phalaenopsis hybrid cultivar
TTAAGTGCATGCCTTTTTTGTTTTTATACATTTTGATCACATTTCTAAGAAAATCCAAGGCATTATTTATTTATTTATTAAACTGCAAACGTTTTGCTTTTTTTTTCATTTTTTTTATCTCTTCTTTCATATATAAATTTATATTTTTTTCTCTCCTGAATTCAATTGAACCACTCAACATTGAACATTTTATTCTTTTGATTTGATGTCGAGCTTAGTTTTCAAAACGAAAGGCATATATGTAAAAATTAAAGTTTGCGTGTTAGAAATAAAAATGAATTTTTTATTAAAATTTTGAATATTATACAAATATAAAACTTTAGAGAGAGAGAGAGACAGAGACTGAGACGGATATTTTTAAAAAATGGTTGGAGGCTATGATACAAGCACCTAACTACCCTCATGTGTCTTACCACTCCATCCCATACTATAAGGTAGATGCATTTAGGTGGGCTTGAATTCGTTACCCAAAGGGACTTACGACTAACAATGCAGCTTCCAACAAAAAAGTCATGACGAGCGGCACACACACACAGATATATATATATATATATATATATATATATGTATATGTATATGAGTGTGTATTTAAATTAAATGATGTTAATGGAAAGTTTTATTGAAATTAGAACTCAACTCAAGCAAAGAATGATTTTAACTTCGAAGGCGAAGAAGCTGGTGAAGCGTGTGAGTGAGCGAGGAGATCGATCTGAAAGCTCCTAAGGTAAGTGTTAAAGCTTATATTATTATTAGAATTAATGATATATCTAGTTAAATTAATGTTATTAAAACTTATCAAATCAGGAAGTGTGAATGAAGGCAATTCAAAATTGAAACCGGTAAAAGATTGAGGATACTGTGAAGTGGAAGAAAATAAAGTGACCTACTAAGGATTGAGGTGAGTAATTACTTTCTAAATTTTCAATAACTAACTTTCTTTTAAAATATTTGTTTGATTTTATTGATGCTCCGAATATGCCATTATTTTTGTTTTATTTCAATGAGATTTAAATTATAACAGTTTCGTCATATTGGTAAATTGGAAAATATGTATATTAATAGATACATAATGAATTGTTTATAAGGTTATTAGATAATTGAATGACATTAAACTATAGTAGATGTACATGTACATTAGGTTATTGCATGATCTGTAGCTTCAACTAGAAATCATATAGCATATCATTAAATGACTTTTATAATACAATCATGTGCAACAAGTTGCTTAATGGTTTATATATGAAGTTATTAAACTAGTGCATGTTATTTTGCTGCTAATAAACGTACGCTTATTCACTAGTAGATAGATGTAAACTGTTTCATATAAAAATGACGAATGATATGAAAGAATGAAATAGTTTATATATGAATGCTTGTATGTGTATTTTAAAAGGAGTTCACGCCCTAATGTTACAGGCAAGGGACGCCAGTGTATCCAATTGCGTAGAAATTTTTCTACCACCTCTAACAATTGAGATAATTAGATCACTAATCGCTGTGTCGACTGGATAATATCGGTCAGGAGTAAGTAGATTGAGCTTACCACCTCAGACAATTGTGATTTTTACATCGCTAATTGTTGTGCCGACGAAATAATATATGTCAGAGCAAGTAAGCACTTTTCCACCCTAGAAAATTGATGTTTAGATCGTTAACTGCTATGCCGACGAGATACTATCAGCCAATGGTGTGTTAGGTTTTATTGACGGTAATCTCCAAAGAGACAGATGTGTATGTAAAGAGTATAAAATAAGAAAATAAAGTTAATGTTAGTGCATATAGAATATTTAAGTATTTTCATTTAGAAAAGATCATTGGTACATGCTTTAGCATGTGTAAGATTTCTTATAAAAATATTATAAACTAGCATATTCCAAGATTTATCATAAAGGTATGAATGACAAACATGCATATTAAATTATTTTCCTTGGATTATTGTAGCTTAGAAGTATGATTACTCATAGGTTATCTTTAGATAACTCATTATGTGATACATACTTCAGGTTTTAATCTTTTGAATAAGATGAATAAAAGATAATCAAATATATATAGGATGCGAGAACAACCGAAATTGTACAAATTTTTACTTGTTAATTTTACTTTCTTTATTTAGTGGCTCTTTCTTGTATTTTTGAATATTAAACTGTTAGTGATAGAATTTAAACGGTAAGAAAATTTTTACTTTCCAATCGTTTGTTCCTATCCTGGTTAATTCTAAATCTGTTATGCAAGTATGAAGATCCATACTTATCTTTATTGGCGTGATGGATAGAAGACCATCAACCTTAGTGTACGCCGCCCATGCACATTTTTTTTTGGGAATGGTGGGTAGAGTCAACGCTTCTTTGGAACCCCTTATGCAAGATGTGAAAATTAAATTACAAGACGTGAACAAGATAATTAAAATAAACATGAAGATATAAAAATGATGATGAAAATGATAAAAAAATGGAAAAATAATTATTTGTTCGCATCTTTCTTGACATGATGAAGAATTAAATGTTACAAATTTTTCGTTAAGTTTGAAGACCTATATAAAATTTTCTTGCTGTGGAGAGATAAAAGAGTAGGTTGTGGTTTACACCACTCGTATTTCTTTCTTAGCATGGTACTTTCCTGAAGTGTCTACTCACACTAGGAGTGATGTTGGAATTCTATCAAAATTGACATTGATAGGGGCCCAAATAAGACAAATGAAAATTGTTTTTAAACATAAATTGGGCATAACAATAAAATCAAGTGAAATCTATAAATGTGAGAACCATTACATCAAAATGAACCGGAAAAATGAAATTATTGTTCAGGTTAAAAGGGCTTATGATGAACTTAAAGACATTAAAAATATGTAAGAACCTCCCTTAAACACAAAAATTTTGAAAAACCCTAAACTCAAGTTTGTATAGTGAAATGAACCAAAGGGCGGGCTTCTTATTTATATGAGAAAAATTAGTTCCATATTACTAAAATATAGATGCATAATCACAGAAGCGTCATTTCATGAACTAAATTATTCATGCAATCCACTATGCCACCAAATTTGCAACACAAATATGCAAGCAGAAAGAAGTATATTTTAAAATTTTAGAATTATGTTTTACATGCATTGGGGTTCCCACACATACTCAAATTCACCTAATTTTTGTTTTATGTGTGTTTTGTGAGATTATTTTTTATTGAAATATGCTTTAAAAGTTGAATAAGTTGTCTTAATAAGCGTGCTAAGCTATCTAAAGTCTGCCTAAATAAATGAAATTGAATGTCTCAATGTGCTTCGACTAAAGTGTTAATACTTAAATTTAGAACCTGAGAATGTTGTGCAGCCTAACCTGAAACAAATTTATTTGTATGTGCTTTGAAGAACATGTTAAGTATTCAAACTTAACGCCTGATAATATTTTGTGGATTATAATTAAGTTTTAATCAAAGCTGTACTGTCTCAAAAAGCACGCAATTTTCTTAAGCTATATCTATGCTTATGAAATTGAATGTCCCTCTTGTGGTCTAAAAAATGTATTGAAAGTTTTGAAACTAAAATTTGACAATATTACATGGACTAAAAATAAAGTCAGTTCGAATTGCTTCGCTCCTAGAAGTGTCCAAGTATTTTGTAAGATTTGTAACTATTTCAAAAATGCAAAATCACTTTTTAAACTCAAACATAAATCTATTGAGCTATGCACACTCTTGAGCATGCTTTTTTACATATAGAATGAGTTTATAAATCTCACTTTTTATGTTTGATTCTTTAGATTCTTTAGACTGGAGTTTACAAGTTACGAATCATGTGATGAGCTCATGAACAATAAATTTAAAATAAGAAGATTCAAATTTTCTTTTACATACAACCATTAAAGCACTTTCGTAAAGAAGATTCTTCTCAAAATGAGAAGTCTTATATCAAACTTTTAATAACTCGATCTCTGGGTATAATAAATAGAGTAGAAAAAATCTTTAATGTAATAAATTTTCAAATAAAGTCAAACCATATATAAATCACATACTTGATCTTCTAGTGATGAGCAGGCAAAGTTGATCATGTATAAAACAATAAAATAGACCTATTTCTACCTTGATGATGGCCCGTTGACAAATTATCGGAACTAGGATGGATGTTATCATAAAAAACTTAAAATTTTAATACAAATATTTCTTGCTTTAATTGTGATAAAACGTGAAATCCATGAAAATTGTAAATTATTCAAGTAAATTTCACCGCCCTATGCTTAAAGTAATAAATCATCCATCTTTGAAAATTTTGGGTGAAACTGAAAAATTTTGATTATTGATCCCTATATTTCTCTTATGTCGAATGAACCATCACAATATCTCTTTCTCTGTGAAACTCGGGCATGGTGCCAACATATGTCTGGCTAATGCCAAAATCAATATTGGAGAAACTAGAGCTGTTATCCAATTTGATGGCTTGGAAATCCCAAATAATTCAACTGTGGTTGTTGGCATGCTTATCCATGACATTCTTGTTGGAATGCCTTAACCTATTGAAATGTCTCTTAGTTGTGCCCACTAGTTTGTGCATTAAACAAACCCATTCAAGTCGCTGCTGCTATGGAGGCTCCTCGAAAGAGAACCTCTATATATGAAGATTGACTTTTGTAAAGCCCTAATCATGATGAGGATAGCCGTCATGCAGAATATGTCAATAATCCTCGCCAACACCATTCCCCTACAAATTAAGCTTTTTGCACCAAGAATGCATGGTGTTGAACATTTTAACTTTTTAAAAGGCAAAGAATACACAATTTTGAATTGAGAGCTCAATATATATTACCTGAGTAGTCGGTTGCTCGGTAAGCCTTGGAGCAAAAAGTGATTATTCCTGCTGGAAGCAAACCTGAAAATTTAAAATGGGGAAAAAAAGCTCTTTGGTGAAATAAAATAATCTTTTGATGCTTAGTAACTCTAGACCACTGACACTCAAAAGAATAAACTTGAAACTATATCAGCTAAAGTGCATAGAGTTTTGAGAAAATTTATTGCCTCAGGACTCCGCAGAGTGAGTTGCATGAGGAGTCCAATGAGAGGAGTCCAATTAGAACTGGGTCCCACTGTATATTAAAGTTCAAAAAAAGCTTTATTAACGTGTCTCAGACCAAATCACCGCGGAGCAAATTTTAAAGATGCGTTTTTGCGTGGGATCCGATCCGAATTTAGCCCGTTGGAACGTCGAAACAGACAAAAGGTCACTTTGTGCTAGATTTGGTCACTACCTTTTTGTCCTTCGGTGGTTTTGGATTGTTTCGTCTTCATTTCGTCGGTTCTCATTCAGAGTTCTTCAACCTTCAAATGCTTCGGCTGCTTCTGGCGTTCTCCATTCTTCGACTGCTTTGGGCTTTCTCCATTCAGATTCTTCAGCTGCTTCGGAGTTCTTCCACCTTAGGGCGTTCTCCATTCGAATTCTTCGGCTGCTTCCACTCTTAGAAACGAAATGTCCTTATCACAATACTCATTATAAGTTTTAGTGCTCAGTCGTTCGACTACAACAAGTCATTTGTTCTCTCTTTTTAGCACACAAAATGGATGGTTGAAACTGTACGGAAGAAAAAGCTTGCGGTCTCTCGAAATCATTGAAGTAATATGCTACAATGTTTATTTTAGAGAAAAAGTTGAGGTTATAAACTTGTTATATTCGTGTTATAGTCGTGCTATAGTTGTTTTATTGTTTGTTATTGTATGTTATAGATATATTATTTGTGTTATTGTTGTGTTATGTTGTTATAATTGTGTTATAAATGTGTTATATATGTGTTATAAATATGTTATTGATGTGTTATGTTATTATAATTATGTTATAGATGTGTTATATATGTGTTATGATTGTGTTATTATGTGTTATTTTGTGTTATGTTGTTATAATTGTGTTATAGATGTGTTATACATGTGTTATTGTGTGTTATTGTTGTGT
Source organism: Phalaenopsis hybrid cultivar (assembly GCA_002079205.1). Taxonomy (NCBI): domain Eukaryota; kingdom Viridiplantae; phylum Streptophyta; class Magnoliopsida; order Asparagales; family Orchidaceae; genus Phalaenopsis; species Phalaenopsis hybrid cultivar. Next base: position 100,371 of record JXCR01146703.1, read on the forward strand.
TATGTTAAGATAATTGTGTTATAGATGTTTTATAGATGTGTTATAGACGTGTTATTGTGTATTATTGTTGTGTTATATTGTTATTGTTGTAACACAATCATAACACAATGATAACACTATCATAACGCACGATAACCCGACAATAACACAATGATAATACAATCATAACATATTATAACACTACAATAACACAATAATAACACAATATAAGACAACGCTTACACAACTATAACACAACAATAATACACAATAACTAATCTGTAACACAACAATAAAACATGTGTAACACGACAATAGCACATGTAACACGATAATAACACATGCACGACAATAACTCATCTGTAACACAACAATAACTGAACAAAATGTGTGAATGAGGAATGTTATCTATAAAATAATCTTTTTTTTCTTATGTTTGTTGTTGTTGGTATATGAACGCAAGAACGTTCAATTGTAGATGTCATCCTTCCGCAGTGAGGGAAGCACTCGATACTATTAGACACACTGTACCCGAGGAGACCATGAATTTTTTAAGAGAAATAAATGTCAGTTAGTTTTTTGACATGTCTCCTTATCCCCAAGATAATGTGTTGACTCTACATATCATGGGATTTTAGAATAATGAAAGAAGAGCTTTTGTGATGTGTGGGAAGTTGGTAAAACTCCACGCCGACCATGTTGAGTTGTTGTTAGACATGCCCAACAGAGGAGAATCGGTTAGTTGGAGGAAAAATCCCTCATCTCATGTTGAAGCGAGAGCAATAAAGGAAGATGTGACTTAAGTTTTCAGGATAGTCTTCCACTCCTTTTGAGAAAGTTATTTTTTATATATGAATTCAGGTTTTAGCTTTGGTATTTTCCCTTCGAAGGCTGTATCCGACGTCGAGATAGTGCTCCGGCTGTCCCTGGTCCAGGGTGGTGATGTCTCTACGAGTTCGGGTGGTGCTTCAACTGTAGTTCAATCCCGTCGACATATTTATCTTTCCTTTCGCCCTTTCTACTGCTGTCAACCCACCTCCCAACCCTACAGCAGGCTGCCGCCACTCCTACTCTTTATTTAGCACCAAGCGTGACGAACCACCTCAAATTCCTCCTTGCACCCCTGCAAGCCGCTGCCCAACTTCCTTTTACATCCAGGAGGCCACTCCCTACAATAGGTCGTTGCCACTCCCTACAATAGGTCGTTGCCACTCCTGCCCTCTACCCAACAAATGTTGGCTGCTTCCCAGCCTGCCAGACTGTCAGACCACCTTAGACTCCTCCATGCACCCATGCAAACTGGTGCCCAGCTTCCTCTTGCATCCAGCAGATCTCTGTCCTCTACCTTATTGCCTTCAGCAGGCTGCCATACTCTTTCTAGCGAGCCACAGTCCCTTCGCCTCACCTCCCGCAGGCGTTTATCTTCTACCTTGTCGGATTCCAACCGTCGACAATGCTCTCTACCTTCTTCAGTTGTGGTTCAACACCTCCCATCCTCGTTGATTTGCTGCCCATTCTTTCTATAGCAGCAAGCCACCTCTCCAGCCTTCACCACAGTCGTCGGCCTTGCACCACCTTCCAGACTGCCTCCTCATTAAGCTTGTTGTGTCTTCTTTTATCGAGTATTTATTTTTAATTATTTGTTTTACGCTTTTGTTTTATGTGTAGTCTTTCTTTCTTTTGACTCTTCGTTGTAACTTTGTTCTAGTCCTTTATAAATATTTATCGTGCATCATGGTTAGGGTTAACTCCGGTATCGTTTGATTTCAGAGCTAGCCCAGCCCTAGTCCCATCTTAGGGTTTCTAGCATCCCCCCACGCAATCCACCACATTGAATTTTTTTTCTTTCTTTTGTTAATTTTCTCTCTTCTTTCTTTGTTCCTTCTTTTCTTACGCAGATCCCAAACCGTCAAATATGAAGAGAAGAAGAGCATTCAAGCTTCTCGGGAGATGTGCAAGAAGAAGAATGTGGAGAAAGCAAATATTTGTTGATATCGTTGCACCGACAGAAGCATGAATACTACTATATGAACAAATGAAGTTGAAATATTGAAAATCTCCCAACGCAGCCTCGTAGACAAATGTCATAATGACGATGATGCAGAAGAATGCCATAGCAGGTCTAGCGTCTGTTCCTCAAACCAACCATCAAGCATCTAGCAATCCTCCCATTAATCAAATAGCTAATCTAATGCCCCTAGCTTCTAGAGTACGAGGCACACTTAAAAGTAGGAATATAATAAAAAAATCAACTAATCAGCCTACTCAAATATATTGAGTATGTTTAAGCCCGTGACAGCTGTGCAACCTGAAACCAATTTTAATGAGAAGATCGAAACTGTTACAGATTCGTAACAGGGATAGAAGTTGGTGACCAAAGATCATCTTACATTGTAAAAGTTTTTGCATTGTAGAATATGACTAAATGTCATATTCCAAAGGCTATTTAGCGTCAATGTTTAATATTTTTAATGATAATAGAAATTTGAATCAACATCTAACCTAATCAAGGCTTCATGCGGCAATATCGGAGGCAATAATGTATTGCGTTTTCACTTGCTAATAGTTTAATAAAACTTGTATTTGAATGATATGCCAAACATTTCAACAACTCATTTAAGATATTTATTAAGCTCAAAATGATGTTTGTGAATAGATTTGTGAATGCAACAAAGAAGATAACTATTTTTTATCTTGCTTTGGAAAAGAGAAAAAGAGACGACATAGTGACTTAAACGCCAATATTATCATAGCATGAAGTGCGAAGAACAATTAGAAGTGAAGCATGCAATTCAATTGTTAACGGGCATCATTCATCATAAGATGATGTTTTATCCATGTGTAGTTTCTATCACCATATCATAGCAGCTATAAGATTGGGTGACAAATTTAAGATATTGAATCTTTTTAAGTCCTGGTAGATTTAATAGGAGTAAATGCTCCAAATATAAGAAATTAATATTAAAGAAGTGAATATGAAAAATATTTGCTCTTGTTGTTAAAATGAATAAAATCTGTATTTTTTAACCTTTGATGGTTCATGTAATGATATAATATGAAAAATATCATTTTATATGTTAATATTAAATAAGTCAATATGGTTCTTGATACTGCCCAAATAACAATAGAAAAATAAATATTATTACTGAAAATGTAAATAGGAGATTACAAACCAGACACGATCAAGAAAATAACAAGTTCAAGACAACCACAATTAGGGTGACTCCAAGGTGGTGGTGTTGGTGGTGGTGGTGGTGGTGGAGGTTGTTGGGCGTTGGGAAAAATTGAAGGTAAGGTAGGGAAAGTGGAGGAAGGGGGCGAGTACAACAGGGGAATAACAGATGCTTGTTTTCTTGGACGACAACACAGATGGGATGGCTGGACACCGGTGAGACAAAAAAGCGAAAAGGTTTTGGGGTGGCGGCAATGAGGTAGGATGACTGGGCAACCGTAAAACAATAAGGCAACAAAGTTGCATGGCTTTAGCAGCAATGCAGGATGGCTGGACCGCGGTAAAACAACAAGGCGATGGAGCTGCAAGGCTACGATAGCGTTATAGGATGGTTGGGAAGGTTTGAATTTACATTGGAGCTATCCTGAGTGGCAGCAGGCAAGGCGTGCCTGGTCCAGAGCAACAACAACAAAAGATGGACGATTTATGGGTGCTAGCAGTAAGGCAAAGTGGGGCTCCTAAAAGGCGGTTGCAATGCCAGTCCTCCGATGGCTATGGACAGAACTTATTGCTATGTTATTTACCACAGCTGGCAAGAACGCAATGCCAAAAAGCACAACAAGCCTTATGGGACTCTGGTTGTCATGGCATCTACCTTTCTCTCGCCCCTAACGTAACAAATTACTTTTCACGTCACGGAGCAATGAGTTACCTATTTTGGTTCCCGTTTTTAAGAAAATAAAAAGTTGTCTGAGGAGTGAAGGAAGAGTATTTTGGTCCTCATTTTTAAGAATAAAGAGGATGCACAAGAGTGTGCAAGTTATAAAGAAATTAAGTTGATGTGTCATACTTTAAAATTATAGGAGAGGGTAATTGAACTTATGCTAAGACGTAATACAAAGATTTCTCATAATCAGTTTGGATTTATGTCGGGCAGGTCTATTATGGAAGTTATACATTTATTGAGTGGTTTGATGGAGAAGTATAGAGAGAATATGGAAGATCTGCATATGATTTTTATTGATTTAGAAAGAGCTTATGATATGGTTCCAAGAGAAGTCATTTGGAGAGTTCTAGAGAAAAAATGTGTTGATGTGACTTATTTTCAAGTCATTAAATATTTGTATACTAAAGTTGTTACTTGTGTTTGAATAGGACGATTGACAGATTATTTTCCTATTTCATTTGGATTACATCAGAGATTGGCTTTAAGCCCATGTCTTTTTTGCTTTAGTTATGAATGCTCTTATTGGACATTTACAGGAGGATGTACCTTGGTGTATGCTTTTCACTAATGATATCCTTTTTATGGATAAGACTAGAGAAATGGTTCAAGAAAAACTTGAATTATGGAGGTCTACATTGGAGTCTAAAGGCCTTCGTTTGAGTAAAACTAAAGCTGAATACATGGAATGTAATTTGAGTAGTAGTAGCTTTAATGACAGAGTTGTAACTATGGGTGATCAAGTTATTAAAAGATGTGACGTTCTAGATATCTCGGTTCTATTGTTCAAAGTGATGGTGATATAGATGGGGATGTTATTAGTAGAATTCAAGTTGGTTAGTTGAAGTGGAGGAATGCTTCACGCCTATTGTGTGATAGAAAAGTACCACTTAGATGGAAAGGAAAGTTTTTTAAGATGGTTGTGAGACCTGAAATGCTCTATGACACAAAATGTTGACCATTAGAAGAGAAGCATAAAACAAAGCTAAGTGTTGTAGAGATGAGAATGCTTAGATGGATGAATGACTTGAAACTTGGAGTCAAAATGTGAAATGAATATATATGTGATAAGGTTGGTGTTGCTCCAGTGGCGGACAAGATTAGGAGTCGTCTTAGATGGTTTGGTCACATTAAACGTCGACTATCTGATGATCCGGTTAGGAGAGTAGATGTTTTAGCTTTGACTGATGTTATGAAAGGTTGAGGTAGAGGTAAAAAGACCGGGGCCTATTGTATAAAAAATGATTTTAATCTATTAGAATGAAATGAAAATATAACACTCAATATGACGCAATGGAGAAAAAAAAGATTCATGTAGCTGACCCCACTTTGTGGGATTAAGGCTTGTTGTTGTTGTTGCAACACTGAGGTACCTCTCGGCCCTTTGGGTTGCCCATAGTTTAGCTTTGTTACCCCCCAACAAGTTAAAATTGGTTTGGTTATTCAGGATGAAGCGGGCGAACTTTATTACATTGGGATAGCTCTTAGGTGGGATATGATGCGGTGCTCTTTCTTAGTAATTTCCTGTAGTCTTGGATGTGTAAAACCAAAGGTATCATCATTGAAGGAGATAGTGGGAATGTCATTACCTCTTTTCGGGAAAGTATGAAGACGAAGGTTTGACAACACCAACTCGGCGTTGGACCTAAAATTACTTTTCTTCTGGATTTCAAGCAAGTCCTTTTCTTTTGCGCTCATAGAGAAGGTAACAAAGCTACCCATTTTTATTAGGCTAGCTTTGGATAGGTCTTTTGTTTGGGATGCTGACACTTGTGACCCTATTTTTTTGAGTGTGGCGGTAGATGACGTCAACCACGCTACTTCTTTTCTATAGCTTTTATTGTTTTTTGTTTTAGATTAATGCAACATACATTCACGGAAGGCGGTTACAAGTCGGAAGGGAGGAGTGTGGGGTTTGGAAGGCGGCGACAAGGTGGACTGTAGAAAAACAGCCAAGGAGGTGTGTTTTCGGGTTGTTGCAATATGCATGGTGATGGTGGCAGCGGAGGAAAGGATGTGGAGGAAGTGATAGTCGAGGATAGGCACCACGTTGGATTGAGATATAGCTAGAGCATCACTCGCCCATGATTATAGTTCTAGAAGGGGTAACTAGAGATGCTGACGACTGTCCCTACAAAAAACACAAAAAAATTGAGAATCTAAGCTTTAATTCAACACATATATAGAAAAAGAGTAGAAAGTGAGGAAGGATAGAAAGAAACATGTTGAAAATTGGAAAAAAAAATTCAAAGAAATGTCATTTGGTTCGGTTCTGCCCCGTTTGCGCAAACCGGTTACCGTGCCTCGCGATCATGGGATCGCTAGACCCCACAACTCCCCGCCTTGTCCAACGTCGCTGGTGGGATGCCCATGTTAGTTCCTTTGCTAGGACTTAATAGATCTTGCATAAAAAATAGTTTGCATATTAAAAAAGACTGTGGTTAACAATTTCCAATTACATTGTGTGGTAGATTTACGAAGGCCATATTCGAAATGGAATATGATTATAAAAAATAATAAAAGTTAACAAGATCATACACTCTTCATAAAATATTGTATTGATGGAAAAAAGTTCAATTCTTATGTGAATTTTGATGATAGAGTGATAATTATTAATAATAATGAAAATGAAGGAGATAATTACTTAGGAAAAATTATATACTCAGTGAACATTGAAGTTGCTAATTAAAAAAAATCTCTCAACAAAAATATATTATGAATCTTCTTAGAGAAACAAAAATGGATGATTTCCAGTTATGAGAAACTCCAGTTGAACCAAATAGAAATTAGAAACAAATGATTAAAAGACAAAAGCTATCATTGAACGGTATCGTAATTTATTAAGAAACTAATCTATATCTTACACCCCTCTTGCATTACCTTTTTAATAAGTCTCATAGGTCAATTTATGTACAAATCTGCCTCTAAGTTGCTTACAAAGTTAGCAAATACCTAAAATCTACTTCAAAATATCTATTAATATGAGTAAGGATACAATTGTCTCATGTTTAAGTGTTATTCTAAATTCAAAGCCATCACTTGAGGTATTTTTTCACTCCTATGGATTTAAACTATTCTATAAGATTTATGGTGCGTTTGAGACAGCTTGTGCTTATCCATATAAATCGTTTATTTGGAAATGCATATTGCATGATGCGACCAACATTCCTCATTTAGTGTAAAAAACCATCTACAATTTTTGATAAGTTGTTCAAATGCAGTTTTCAAATGGTGAAGCGACGTTTTCAAAATGACGCCACAGCGGATAAGCTGCCTCAAACGGAGCCTTAAAAATAAAATGAAAAGTGCCTATGAAGATATAATATGATATCAAATCCGTTGTTAGTATTACCAAAATTCAATATAACATGATTGAGCAAACTATGTTGAGATAAATAGGCATTTTATGAAAAGGAAAATAAAAAAAATAGGCTAATTTACTGCATGTGTTCCAACGATAAGTCAATTCAACGATATATTTATCAAAGATCTTTATAACATTGCATTAAAAATATCTTAAGCATCATTTGACTAGTGGA
>JXCR01146703.1:120127-169830 GCA_002079205.1 Phalaenopsis hybrid cultivar
AGCAAATAAAAATAAGAAGGTGAATTTCCAAAAAAAGGGATCTAGAGTTGGTCAAGTTAAAGAACGAAATGTTTTTGGTGGGATTCTTTGAGAAGCTCAAGCCTAGGGCAGATGAATGTCTCTAGATTCTCAAAAGGGTGAATGATAATACCTACAAGATTGACCTATTAGTTGGGGGGGGAGGGGGGGCAGGAAGAAGTGGGAAATGAGATCACAATGCAGCTGAAACGCAACTTGTAAACCGCGATATAGCCGATTACCACATAGAATTTTTGGATGCAGCCCTCAAAGGGAAATAGAGATGCCGGCGGCTTTTCCGATATAGAACACACAAGAAAATTGACCTAAAACACAAAGAAACAATATATATAATATTAGGGTACTAAGGAGTGGACCCCACTCCCTGTAAGCAGCAATCCCACGAGAAGAAAGGTTGGTCGGCCTTCAAAACTGCGATCAAGAACCGGTCCAAGCGACCGCTGCACTACCGTGTGTTCGATATTATACCAATGTTTGCAGAATCACATGCATACGTAATAGTGTGATGTGCGGGAAACCCCTGCGTCTGCTCCGCATCAAGATTAATGGTTCTTTATGCTTCTCCTTAATTTTTTGCCATTTGATTGTTGCTGTATTGCCCTTGTGGTCTTACCTTATGTTATTTTTACGTGTTATGATGTAAATCATTGAACCTTTTTCTGCTTAAATCTTATAGGCTTTTGATTTGTACTTGGATGGTTTAATAAGTGCTTACCTTTCAGTTGGATGATTTCTGAGAAATGTTACATACATGGTCATATTCTTGTGAGACTTTCGACTCAGTTTATTGTGGTTGCTTAGCTCCTTATGGTCTGTGTGTGTCTTGTAACTCTTGTTGATGTTGGTGGCATGCGTTCAAATGTTTAGCATTTAATGAAGTTGAAATGATCAATGACTGAGGTCCATGAGCATGCAGTTGCTGTGTTGGAACATGGATTACTAGCTTAAACTATGGTAAAAGAAATATTAAATCATGAGCTGAGGAATTTTCTTTCAATGCATATCTTATTGGTGCTAATTTTGAGCTGTCATATTTGAAGCTCTAAGGCCATCATTTTTTTTTTGCTTGGTGCTATCTTCTCAGCAGCATATAGAGCCACCTAGCCTTTTTTTTTAATATTTGATATTAATCATTGTTTAAACTTTACGAGAGGCTTGGACATGTATTAGTTTAAAGAATTTACTGCATTATTTATAATTTTTCTTATTACTAATACGGACGTTGGACTTAATGTAGCTTCGAACCACATCAGCTTCTTTAAAAAATATTAATTTCATCCTTCAAATTTGTATTTATTCAGGACTAATTTAAAGTTTGTTACTCATTTCTTTAGAAGTATTCATGCTTTATTTTTATATTGTATGTATCATGTTTATTTAAATTTGTTACTACATTCTTCTTTGGTTAGTGAGCTTAGGTGTTGCAGACATTGTATATGTACATAGGATAAACTTGTGGTGAGATCTTTAGCTAGCAAAAGGACACTTAGATCGCTATATGCAAAAATAATATTAACAATAAAATAAAATTAAGAGAAAATAGGAAAAAAAACGCGCTTGGGCTCCAATTGTAGGCTATTAGAGCATTGATATATTTTATTAAGTGCATTTATGCCCAATCATGGGTGCCTTAAAGGAGATGACAGTCGAGTATTCTTTTTCTCTGTTTGTTTTTTATTTTACGAAAGCTCATGTATTAATGGTGCAAAACATATTCCTGCGGTATTTTAGATTTGTTTGAAAGCATGTTTCTGTTTTGGACTCTTTAATTTGAGAATTTATTGTGTCCTTGCTCAGGATTGTAGTGGAAGTTCTGAATATGAAACTTCGCTTGCCATCCATGGAAAGTCTGAGCTTTTGGATGCTCAGTGCAACAGAAATGTTCTGTTTGATGTATCCAGATTACCTTTGCTGGAGTTTCACCAACATGAAAGACATCACCAAGAAAAAACTGCCAAGGTTTATATGCTCGGCATTCTTCTATTCTCCTTTCCCTTTTCACAAGCTGACTAACGTGAATTTGTTAAGCATCGCTATGTGGTTGAGAACATTGCTTTGCGGTTCTTCAGTGCTGCATTATATTGTTTATGCTGTAATTTATATTGCTTCTTTTTCCTTCTGTTCACTTTAACATATCCAAATTTGTTGAGTTAGTTACAACGTTTGAATCCATTGGAACTTGAGGCGGACATTTCTTCCATTCCTGAAAAAAAGAAGAATTATTTACCTTTAAATTGATGGAGTTCTCATTGCAAGGCCGGCCTTTATTATATGTTGCATCGAGCAGTAAATCTGTAATTATGGATTAACTTTCTATATCTTTCTTAAGCCTTGATCCTGTCAATATGGTATTTCCTGTTAAAATTAAATTTTAGTTAAATTTTTTCCAAATAAATTGCCATCTTATCTTCTAATTTCGATTCATAGGATTTTGTGGTAAGCTGAGTTTTTTTTTTTTTAATCATAGTTTTCTTCATGTTCTCTTTATGTTGTCTCCGAGGTGATTGTTGTAACTTTGTCATGTTATATATCTATACTTTTTTATTTACTTAGTATGTTTAACTTAATTTTGTTTTAATTATATAGGGAGGTGTTAGCAAATTCGACTTCATCCTTATTTCAGAGCTGCAAGAAAACATTTCGACAGGATCACACCCAAGCATTTTATCCTCTCATGCATGCCACTGTAGGCAAGTTCCAACTATACATGCCATTCGAATTTAAGGAGGCCATTTTGGATCACTTTTGTTTTTTTTTTTTGTTAATTTTTCTTTTCCTTGGTTTATATTTTGATTTGAAATATAAAATATTTAGTTGCAATAGTTTTTTTAAAATCATTCAAAACACACACAAGCTTGGAGTATTCTTAATAATATTGTTCTAAGTGTTTTTTAAAAAAATTGATTTATTTTTAAAATAGAAAATTAAAGCCTTCAAAAACACACTAAGGCCCTATTTAGGGAAAATATTTGCGTACATAAGACGACGCAGCGATGCGTACGTCTAGGGGTTATTCAGGGGGTACAGGAGGGTTATATCGGGGTTATACCCCTCTGTAACCCCCCTGTAACCTCTTTGTAAACTATCTGTAACCTACAAATGAGTTCAGCGTTTTTGTAGTTTCATGGGTACAAATAATTTACACGGAGGTTAAAAGGAAATTACACAGAGGTTAAGGGCGGTATAACCCGGATATAACCCCCCTGTACTCCCTGAATAACTCCTGACGTACGCAGCGCTGCGTACGTCTTATGTACGCAAATATTTTCCCCCATTTAGGATCTACTTTACTTTTAGCTTTCTATTTTTTTGTTTTTCTTTTGTTTTCTTTAAGTTTTGATTTGAATAAAAACATTCTTGATTATGATGGTTGTTTTTAAAAATACTCAAAATATTTTTTAGGTATTTTGTACATTCTTAAAAATAAAAAATAAAAACATATAAAAGCTATAAACAAACCAAACATGTTTTAAAAAANGTACGCAGCGATGCGTACGTCCAGGGGTTATTCAAGGGGTACCAGAGAGTTATATCGGGGTTATACCCCTCTGTAACCCTCATGTAACCTCTTTGTAAACTACCTGTAACCTACAAATGAGTTCTGCGTTTCTGTAGTTTTATGGGTACAAATAATTTACACGGAGGTTACAAGGGAATTACATAGAGGTTAAGGGCGGTATAACCCGGATATAACCCTCGTGTACCCCCTGAATAACCCCTGACGTACACAGCGCTGCGTACGTCTTATATACGCAAATATTTTCCCCCATTTAGGATCTACTTTACTTTTAGCTTTCTATTTTTTTTGTTTTTCTTTTGTTTTCTTTAAGTTTTGATTTGAATAAAAACATTCTTGATTGTGATGGTTGTTTTTAAAAATACTCAAAAATTTTTTAGGTGTTTTGTACATTCTTAGAAATAAAAAATAAAAACATATAAAAGCTATAAACAAACCAAACATGTTTTAAAAAACAGAAGTAAAAAAAAANCTTAAGTTTTGATTTGAATAAAAAATTCTTGATTGTGATGGTTGTTTTTAAAAATACTCAAAATATTTTTTAGGTGTTTTGTACATTCTTAAAAATAAAAAATAAAAACATATAAAAGCTATAAACAAACCAAACATGTTTTAAAAAACTGAAGTAAAAAAAAAGAGAAGAGAGAGATCTTAAGCAGGCCCTAAACAAACATATTTCTTAAAAGAAAAGAAAAAATAAAAAACAAAAACAGAAAATAAAATTGATTTCAAATGGGCTCCAAGTCTCTAGGATCTTTGATGAGCTAAAGCAATTATTATTATTATCATTATTATTATTATTATTATTATTATTATTATTATTATTATTTTTCATGTTTTTCAGCATCTCCGAGGAGTTGCCTGTGTGGTGGCTTTTGGAGGGACCTCGAGTTATACACNTTCATGTTTTTCAGCATCTCCGAGGAGTTGCCTGTGTGGTGGCTTTTGGAGGGACCTCGAGTTATACACCACGATTTTTGCGTTTCATTTTGTGAGATTGATCTTGAATTAACAATCTATAACCGTATGGAGAGTGAGGTTTCCATTAGAATCATCACCATGGATTTCATGCCCGAAACAAAGCCTTCAGATGATTCAACTTNTGATTTTTTCGTTTCATTTTGTGAGATTGATCTTGAATTAACAATCTATAACTGTATGAAGAGTGAGGTTTCCATTAGAATCATCACCATGGATTTCATGCCCGAAACAAAGCCTTCAGATGATTCAACTTCTGAGCCTAACATCAATCAAGGAGGATGGCATGATATATCATTAGCAAATGACATAAAAGAGAACTCGAACGTTCAAGGATTTCAATTCCGAAAATCACCATCACCATCGTCGTCGCCATCATCATTGTCGTCACAAAGCATTTCTCCCTTTATTTGGTGTGCAGCAAGCTCCACATCAGTCAAGATGCAGCCTTCTTCCACTGCTAGAGTTCCTCTTAGGATCTGTGTTTTCTCACCTGGGACATTCGATCTATCAAATTATGAATTGCACTGGAATGTAGATGCCATGAGGAGGAGCTCATCTGGTATAAGCCGAGGACATCCATTCTACCTCACTGTCCTGCAATCTCCACATTAAAACACGCAGCTATGTTTATGTGCTATGTTAGTCAAATCCATGTGTAAATTATGGGTCTGTTCGCTTCGAAAATTTTGCGAATTAGTCCTCCTGTTTTATAGTATTTTTATGATTTTCAAACGCATTTTTTCAGGATATTACAAATGCCCATTTTTATGATAATGCTATGTCATAAAAATTAAATATTTAAATAAAGAAATTATCAACTGATTTTTTTTTTTTTTGAATGTTTTGAATGAAATAATGAATGTGGTAATGAAGCTGTGCTTTTTCTATTATTTCTAAAGCTTTTTGTCCAATCATCCTGAAATAAGATAATTGTTGTGTACATTGAGAACGCGTAAGGTTTGGAGATGATATTCATTTTGTTGAAGTTATGTGGTGTTTTTTTTCTGAGTGTAGGATCGAACTCTATGCGAATGTTGATGTCATGTTTGCATGAGGTTTATCTTATTATTTCTTTCTGAGTGTAGGATCTAGTCTTAGGATTTTTATTGGTAGCTCTTCTAGAATACTAGTGAAGGAATTCATATCAAAATAGAATTTCAAGTCATCTCTTCACTCGTTAGAGTTTCGTAGGATTAATTTCAAATCCTCAACTTTTGGTTGAGATGATTAGGGTTAGGTTATTGAAGCTTAATTTGAGTTTTTATAAGTTAAAAATATTGTAAGTCATCTTTAGATCTTAGAAATTCATCTTCTTTTAGTCTCTCTCATTTCGGAGAAAATATTGTGTCATGTCGTTCGCACATGCAGATGATCAACAGTTGGGCAACCACGCAGCATTACCAGACGCTATCTTAAAATGTATGTAACCACGCAGCATTACCAGACGCTATCTTAAAATGTATGTCGGTTGTCCCCTGACAGTTGGTCGTTCTCATGTGCTGATGAGAGACATAATAGTTTCTCCTCAGTTGAGATTTTAGCATGTCTCCTTCATAATTTCATAAATAACTCTTTCTTGGGTTCATTGAGAGTATATGATAAGATTTATCTTTTTTAAAGAAATTATTAGTTTGAAAATCAAAATCAATTAAAATTGAAACTTCAAAATTCTTTCAAAAACTAAAATTAAACCAATTATTATCAAAATTAAAATTAAAGTAATTTCATCAAAATTCTAAATTTAATTCAAAATTAAAATTAATAAAGTTAAAGTTCAATTAAATTGAAATCACTCACTAAATATATATATATATATAATAATAATAATAATAATCAAAGTCGCAAAAATTGAGCTCACAAATCAAAACTATTAAATAAAATATAAAAATAAATAAAAATAAAAATAGAATTCATTTATAAATCAACCTAAGGTCAAATTTAAAGTCTAATATCAACATAATTAATTTCAACAAAAAATCAACATAACGGAATCCGCTAAAAATCATTCTTTACAACAATCAATATAATTAAATCCATTAAAAATCAATTTCAACAAAATCATCCATTAAAGATTAAANGTCAACATAACGGAATCCACTAAAAATCATTCTTTACAACAATCAATATATATAAATCCATTAAAAATCAATTTCAATAAAATCATCCATTAAAGATTAAATTCAACAAAAAAAATCAATATAATTTTAATGAAAACTTAAATCATTAATATTAAATACAAAATTATGAGAATCAATTCAAAATGAGAAATCAAAGGAACCTAAAATCACTAAGTTACACATCTTATAGTCAAAATTCTAAATTCAATAAAGTTATGAAAAATTAAATTAACTAATACAATTAACATAAGGAAAATTAAAATCTTAAAATTAAATTAACTAAAAATGCCATAAAAATTTACTTTTGCAATCACCAACATTAAAATTAAAATTAAAATAAAATTAACACTTACACACATTAAAATCCATCCTTTAAAAAAATCAAACCAAGCACATATCTTGTCAAACCTAAAGTCCTCATGACAATCCTATGTCAAGCTGAATAGGACAACCCAAAGCCAAATGTCAAGCCATCAAAATCAAATGAGCCATTTCAGGCCATGCTAAGCCTCATCCAAGCCATCTTTAGCTAAATCCACACACCTTTTTTAATTTTTCAAAAGCAACGACTCATTTCCAATATAGGTCCAAGATTCAAGTCCACCTAAATTTTCATGATCAAGACTCGGCCACCCAACTTCTTATGACTTAACCAAAAAAAAATGCAACCCAAATCTCATGACAACTATTCCTATGTCAAAGATCGAAGCCACCCAAAATGTACAGTAAACCATCCACCTCAAAACCAAATTGAGCCTACATATGGTCTCTCCCTTTTGGAACTTTTTCTTTACCCAACAACAACCTTGCTGAGAAACTAATCACCCGGTTGACAAAGCCAAGCAAAACCCAAGCCCCTTCCATGGCCATTGGTGGCCTCTTGCCCAAAAAAATTCAAAAAAAGCCCAAACTCTTCCTCATTGCTCAAAACTCTGCCCAAAGCTGCCCTGAACACCTCTAAGGCTCCCTCACCCGTCAACTCCACAGTTATATAAGGCCTCCAACCCAAAAGCGCATGAAGTCAATCATATCTCTATTCCTCTGAGAGAAACCCTACTCTCTTGCTTCCAATTCCTCGACACAAAACTTAGCCTTACTTCCCCACCTTTTCTAAGCCTTAAACTCCTCTGAACCCCTCTGATTTCTCTAATTCGCAACAAGAACATTTTTGGGTTCACCATTTAACTCACCAAAACTCCAATTTGATCATCCCATTAGCTTCCCCAAGCCCTAAAATTAACTGCCCCATCAAAATCTCTGTCTCAAGCCCTTCAATGCACCTCCAGACCAAACAATACACTTTTCTATCAAAGTCCTACGCAATCGTAAGCTCAAACCAAATTGACACTCGGAGGGGCCTCATGCACTCAAGGAGGAGCTCTTTATCAAACCCAATTGAGGCCTCACCTCTTGGACTAATGTATATGCATAAAAATCTATTTTGGCTCTAGATTTTGGAGATTTGTGAAGAAAAGTTTAAATTCATATGCATTTAACTGTATGGCTCGGTTAGTTCTTAGGTTGGTGCACTAGATCACGAGAATCAACCACCAGATCGTTGTTGCTCTAAGTTTTTTATCTTTGTGGGGATGATTAACAGATGACGTTCATTCTCGTGTAATTGATACAAACAGAACTTCATGATCCTATCAGCATAGCAGATCGCGGGCTAGCATGGCATCCACGTGGAAAGCACAACCATTAAACGGACAGTGCGTGGCATTTCAGAACCAATGAGGTTGACTTGGCGTTGATGTTTTTAAGTAGGAAAATCTCATTTTTCTGATTTATTTGTATCCAAAGAAATATTCAGAGCTTAAAAAATTCATCATTAATCAAGGAAAAATAAAAAAAATATACAAGGAAAAATGCTTTAAACTCGTTAAAGTGAGTGGAGTTTAGGAAAATACAATCAAAGTAATTTCATCCTTACTTAATTTTTAAAATAAATAAAACTATTAAGTAACTAAAAATGTTAAAAATTAAAATTAAATCAAAATTAACAAACATCATTGATTAATAACATATTTGATTTATAGTAATTTCATTCATGGACTTAGAAAAAAACATAGAAGACTTTGAAAAAACAAATTAATAGCTCTACTAAACTTCATTAAAACATCTTTAATGATGGTGATAATAATTAAGTCAGCATTCCTAAATATCATAATATCATTAACCTAAATTAAATGAAAAGAATAATTGAAATGATTATCATCATTTAATTAAGAAGAGAAGCAATCAAATCATCAATAATAATATCAAAAAGAAAAGGGGAAAGAGGGCATCCTTGCCTTAAGCCAGAAGTGTAAGAGAAATAACCTTCAATGATACTTTTAATGAAAATCCTCATTACAAAAGATGATCCAATTAATGAAAATTGGAGGGTAACTAATTTCCCTCATTCTTTCATAAAGAAAATGTTTATCAACTTTATCAAATAAGCCTGAAATCAATAAAAAAATTAGCATTGTTGTTTTTTAGAAATACTCATGACAATAGTATGTTTAACTCTTTGAGGAAGCCTAGAAGTAATAAAAAAAATGTTAAGTGCAATAATGTAATAAATATCAACCGTATTCTAACAATCTTTAAAAAAAAAAAGAAGAAAAACCATCAGACCAAGGGGTTGTATTAGAACCTACAGAAAAGAAAGTATTTTTAATATCATCAACATTAAAAGATTGAATTAAAAAAAGGAGAGTCTTCTTGAGAAACATATTTATAAACAAGAGAAGAATCCATAATATTATCATAAAAAAGAATATGATCATTCAAAAGACCAGAGTAAAAAAGAAATAGCTTCAGTAACAATTTTATCTTGTCTATGAACATAATTATTCTTAATTTTAATTTCTTTAATAAAAATGAAATTTTGTATGATATTAACTTTTGATAAAGAAATTTAATATCATCTTTACCCTTAGAAATTCAAGAACATTTAGCTTTTTTGCTTACCCAACTTATACTCACAGATATCATCATTAACAATATCTTTTTGAATGAAAGAAGCTTGTTTAAGCAAATCAATAGAAACATTCTGCGACTCTAAAATAGAAATAATCTCATTATGTTCCTGCTTAAGATCAACAATATGATTATATAAAGTACTATAAGAAATTTACTTCCAATTTTTAAAAGCAATTTTAACATTATGAAGCATATTACATAAATTAAAGATAGGATCACTATTAACATGAATATTCTAAGCCTCAATAATAATAGAAAGGAAATTAGGGCATAAAATTTTGAAAATTTTTCAGATGAATTTACGATAAAAATTGATAGATTTTCCCAAATAAATAAAACTGTGATAATGATCAGAAGAATAGAAGTTTAAGACTTTAAAAAAATAGAATCGAGAAAAACATTAATTCAATGAGAATTAAAAGAGCTCTATCAAAGAAACATTTTATAGGATCATTCAATTCATGTTTGAACCTACTATAAGAGTAGCCACAATTACGCATCTCAATTAGACCAACTGAAGAAATACATTTATGAAAATTCACTAATTTACTAGGCAGTGGAGGCAAATCTCCTACTTTTTCATTAATTCTAACAATATAACTAAAATCTCAGTAAAGAATCCAAAAATCAAGCATGTTATTGACAATAAAAATAATAGAATTTCATAAATATTTTCTTCTCATGACACTATTATCAACATAAATAATAGTAACCTAAAATCAATAAAAAGAACAATAAAATATTTTACAATGAACTAATCAACGATTTATGATAATAGTCATAAAATTTAAAATGCCAAAATTTCATATAACCCAAATTCTGCCATTATCAGCTAAATGAAGGTCATCCATACAATCTTCATTGTAATAAAGTTTAAAATGATTAAGAGTACTCAAATCAATATTAATAATATCATTAGAAACCTTTGTTTCAAGAAGACAAAAAATCAAAATGAAAATCCTTAAATAGATTCTTAAAAGCTATTAAATGAGCTTCATTATTTAAACCTCTAACATTTCAAGAAATTAAATTAAAAAAAAAAACCATAATATTTAAGAACACATAAGAAGAACAAACTAAAAACCAAATTATTTAGACTTCCCTTTCATGACAAGTTATTGGATAGGAATATCACAAAAAGCATGGCTATCATTTCCTCTTGACCCAACATTAGAAGTGGGATTAACAATTTTATGATAAGCAATCCTTAACTTTTTTTAAGAATAGAAACACTATTAGAACATTCACAAGTATTTAGAAAGTATTATTAACATTATGATTCACTTCAAATAACCGATCATTGTAAGTGCTAATTAAACTCCATCAACAAGAGAAAATATTACGTCCGGAGTATGGACATGAGTTATGTCCGGAGTATGGACATGAGTTATGTCCAGACAATAGACGTGATACAGCAGAAGTTCAAGCTCCCGCTCGTCTGTTGCCCAGACTCAATATGTTTTCAATCAACACTTATATTAAAATCAGAAGCACCTATAAGACTTTCATTATCAAGGACATCAAAAGCTTTCTTGGTAAAGATGAAGGAGCCAAGAACCTGCGAATCTGAATCACTGGAGCAATGGGCGATTCTTGTCCTCCCCTTCCTCCCTCCTTCCGCCCTCTCCGCCGCAGCCGCCACCTGCCGCTCCCTCCGCCGGATCGCCGCCGCTATCAACTCTCGCCGTATCGCCGACGCCGCTCGTGGCCTCGAGATCTATCCAATCCCTTTTCATAACCCCACCTCGGACCCCATCCCTTATTCCTACTTCCTTTACTCCAGCTCCTCCTTCACTTCTCCGCGTCCTCACTTTTCTCAGTCCTGGGGTGGAAGCCCTTCAAAGCATGTGGCCAACTGCTCTCTGGCCGATTTCATATCTTCTGTCGCAGAAGTCAGCTTCTTCTCTGGATGTGAATGCATCAATTGCTCGTTCGATGGGATATGTCCATGCTCCGGCTTCGATGATGGTGGAGGAATTGGAGTAGGGTCGTTGGGAGAATGTGGGGCGGATTGCTCATGTGGGTTGGACTGCGTGAATCGGNCCACCTCGGATCCCATCCCTTATTCCTACTTCCTTTACTCCAGCTCCTCCTTCACTTTTCCGCGTCCTCACTTTTCTCAGTCCTGGGGTGGAAGCCCTTCAAAGCATGTGGCGAACTCCTTCTCTCTGGCCGATTTCATATCTTCTGTCGCAGAAGTCAGCTTCTTTTCTGGATGTGAATGCATCAATTGCTCGTTCAATGGGATATGTCCATGCTCCGGCTTCGATGATGGAGGAGGAATTGGAGTAGGGTCGTTGGGAGAATGTGGGGCGGATTGCTCATGTGGGTTGGACTGCGTGAATCGGATTACGCAGAGAGGAATCGGCGTTAGGGTTAAGATTGTTAGACATTTGAAGAAGGGCTGGGGATTGCACGCGGATCAGGTCCTGAACAGAGGGGAGTTCATTTGCGAGTATGCTGGTATTATAAAGTTACTGAACTTTTGTCAAGATTTTGAGTCTTTTCTAAGTCGCCAATCTGATGCTTTTGTATAATATGCGAGGTTAAGTTTGCTAGATTGAAAATCAATCGGAAAAATCTTTTTTTTCCCGAAAATTGGA
Organism: Phalaenopsis hybrid cultivar; assembly: GCA_002079205.1. Taxonomy (NCBI): domain Eukaryota; kingdom Viridiplantae; phylum Streptophyta; class Magnoliopsida; order Asparagales; family Orchidaceae; genus Phalaenopsis; species Phalaenopsis hybrid cultivar. Next base: position 132,355 of record JXCR01146703.1, read on the forward strand.
CCATATTCATTTTTATTTCGTGCTTCATTTTTGTTGTTTTTTCTTAAAATAAGATTAAAGTAGAAGCAAGGAAGAATACTACTAAGGTCATAATTAGTGGAAACATGGCTTATAAATAGATAGATAAATGCATAGAAAGAGAGAGAGAGAGAGAGAGAGAGAGAGAGAGAGAGAGAGAGAGAGAGAGAGAGAGAGTGAGAGAGAGAGAGAGAGAGAGAGAGAGAGAGAGAGAGAGAGAGAGAGAGAGAGAGAGAGAGGAGTAGTATGCATGCAAGACCCTTCTCATAGTAAAGAAATAAATAGCATTTACAACATCGGTTTAAAACACAAAAGAAAGAAATGAAAGAAAGGATAAGAAAAATTTAACAATGGCTANAAGAAATAAATAACATTTACAACATCGGTTTAAAACACAAAAGAAGGAAATGAAAGAAAGGATAAGAAAAATTTAACAAAGGCTATGCAAATGAAACATAAAATTCGAAGTTACCAAGGAAGTCCATCCAGTTCTATCATAACTTTTTAAAATTTTGACACCCTTTGCCTTTTGAGATGAAGATATCCATGTATTGTCCAATATAATGATATTTATATAGATTGAGTGTCAACGATGTTTTTTATTTTCATAGTTGGCCCTAAATAGATAGCCACAAGAAAGTATCCCTTAGATCATTAGACACTCCTCAACATGATTAGTCTTTCAAATTCCAAACATGGTTTGGATGCTACAAACACGAGCTTTAACAGAAAAATTATTTTTGAATCTTTTCCAAATATTATTGATGGACCAACAATGGAAAAAGAGATTAAAATTATTCTCAAAATNACGATGTTTTTTATTTTCATAGTTGGCCCTAAATAGATAGCCACAAGAAATTATCCCTTAGATCATTAGACACTCCTCAACATGATTAGTCTTTCAAATTCCAAACATGGTTTGGATGCTACAAACGCGAGCTTTAACATCAAAAATATTTTAAAATCTGTTCCAAATATTATTGATGGACCAACAATGGAAAAAGAGATTAAAATTATTCTCAAAATAAGCCTTGCACACACTTGTAATCATAGAAGCAAAAATTCTCAATCTGCAGAGAATTGGAGATGTGCATTATTAGGAATTTTCTTGGATAAGTAAACCAACTCATGATAGACGCTTTGAGTAGAGGAATAGCTTTCTAAATCCAAATGAACTAAGTAGCCGAATTACCACCATTCATAAGAAAATGATAGAAAGACTTGATAAAACATTTGACCCATCTGAGTTGTTATAATTAAGAGATATATTTCTAGCAAACTATTAAATTGCTCTAACTTTCCTCTAACATAAGTGGGAATAATCCTTTTTTCAATGAATTCCACTTCTGATTATCAATGAAGGTTGAAATTTGATGGTGTAGTCTTTGTTCAATGTATAATTTGCCAAGTTTTAAACCTAGTAAAAGGGGGGATATTATCTGTTTATTCATTTGTTATTCCAAAACCATAGCTTATTAAAATTATTGAGTTTTCTAAATAAATTGATGGAAGAAGGATCCATGTTCTATAAATGGCATATATAAAGTTGATTTTTTTATCTGGCTTCCTTTATTAAAAGATAGATGATATTTTTTTGGTTAAGTGAAAAGAGAACACAAGTGGTTGCACCGCTTGGCTACTTCTAAATCTCTTTCTTGACCACAGAAAGTTTGATATGCTTGTGATACGCCTCAGCTTCAAAATTAGCGAACAAACAACGACGAAATCGCAATAGATAAGTGGAAAGAAACAAATAAAGGCTGCTCTTATAACAATCAAAGGAAAAACAAGCAAGATACAAAAGATGATTTACTTTCAAGAGATAGATCAACTCTCTTACATCCTAGACGTCGCTAGGAACAACACCTAAAGAAGAAAGCACAGCAACCACAAAACTAATGCATAAAAAATAGCAAATCCTATGTTCCTTCCCTTAATAGAATCCTCCCAAAACTTTTGAAAACTTTCCTTCTAAACTCCCCTCCAAACTCCTCTCAATTTCTCCTCCTTGAATATGTGATTATGGCCCGAGTTGACCCCACCGCCTTCTTTCCTTTGTCTGTTCCTTGCCCAAGTCCCTCCCCTTCTTCCTGTGACACAAGCCGGCCCGTCTGTTTGCCGACAAGATTGCAATCATCCGATCCTTCTTGGATCGACTCCTGTTTGAGTGTAACATTATTCATCTCCCAAAAAGTACCTCGTTCTCAAGGTGGAAAGAGGGAAACTGCTTGTGGATCACCTCGTAAGGTTCTCATGTTGCTTCATAGTCTGGCGGTCCTTTCCACTTAACCATTACCTCCTTCGCTCCCATTTCTTCATAAATTACCTCGAAGTTTTCCGTCAGCGTCGTCGGTAGTGTTGGTTAGAGTGTGTGACTGGGTGTACATGGATATCCCAGTCTCTCGTCTCAGCAGGGATACATAGAAGACAGAGTGTAGTGCGGATGTTGGTGGTAACTTCAAACGACAGGCCATTACCCTGATGCGTGTCTTCACCTCATAATACCCAAAGTATCTTGGTGAAAGTTTATCGCTTCAGCTCCTGGCCAATGCTTTATGTTGGTTGGGTCTCAGCTTCAAGTAGATCATGTCCCCTAGTTCGAATTGCACCTCTCTTCTGTGTCCATTCTCTTTCCTCTTCATGATTTATTGAGCCCTCAGAAGATTCCCTTTGAGCTCTGTTAGTATTATGTCCCTCTCTCTAAATACTGATCAACGCTGGATACGAGTTCAGTGCTATGTCCATAATGTATCAAGTGAGGTGGATCCCACCCATACAATATCTTGAAAGAGATTATCGGTGTGGCGGTGTGTTACGAAGTATTATATCAGTACTCGCCCATGCATTTCACTTAACCCATAACTTTGGTGTATCAGATACAAAATAACATATGTATGTCTTCACACTTCTATCGACCACGCCCATCTTCCCATCGGTTTGGGATGATATGCGGAGCTCCTTAAGGACTGTCCCTTGCAACCTGGGTAGCTCTTTTCAGGAGTGGCGGAGGAACATCTTGTCCCTTTCTGATACAATCGATGCTGGTACCCCATGCAAACAAACTACTTCCCTGATAAACACCGCGACAACTAAGACCGTAGTGTAGGGATGTTTTAAGGGAATAAAATGTGCATAATTACTTAAGCAATCCATGACCACCATAATCATCGTGAACCCTTCTGACCAGGGAAAGCCCTAGATAAAATCCATCGTCGCTTCTTCCCAAATCATCTTCGGTATTGTTAATGTTTGTAGTAACCCCCAGGTGTTGTGGTCAAATATTTGTGGCGCTGATACACATCACATTTTGTCACCAAATCTTCCATTTCTCTGCATCCCTACCCCTCTAAAGCTCTGCCACCAGACGACTGTAGGACTTCTGCAGCGCTAAATGACCTAAATGCATATCCTGGATGACTGTTTGATTCTTGTAGTAATTCAGTTCTTATTTTTCTCATCTCCTCATCCCTTTTGCTCTCCTGTCTCGAAACCTCCCAATCTAAGACTAGGGGTACCAATAGGGCAGTCAATTAGGGTTCCTCCACCTTTCTCGACAGCACGTCAGCTGTCTTGTTTTCCAATCCTGGCCAATACTAAATCTCAAAATCATACCCTAATAGCATGGATAGCCATCTCTGATGCTCCTCATCATCATCTGCTACTCTAGAAGATACTTCAAACTCATTTGATCTATCTTGACTAAGAATTGCAGACTTAACAGGTAGGGCCGCCACTTTTGAATGACCAAGATAATTGCCATCAATTCCCGCTCATATACTGACTTTGGCCTCGCTTTGGCTGTAAGAACTTGACTGAAGTAGGCAATCGATCGCTGATCCTGCATGAGCAGTGCTCCTAATCCGTACCCTGACACATCCGTCTTCACCACGAATGGTTTACTAAAATCTGAAAGTGCTAATACTGATACGTTAGTCATGACCCACTTTAGCCGTTCAAAGGCATGTGTTGTTGCTTCTCCCCATTTAAAGTTGTCTTTCTTCAACTGCTCTGTCAGTGGATATGCTATCATGCCATATCCTCTCAAGAACTTCCGGTAGTAGCTGGTGAGACCCAGGAATCCTCTCAACTCCTTCAAATTCCTTGATAAAGGTCAATCAACCATAGCCTCAATCTTGGCTAATTCACTGCTACACTTGTTTTGGTCATGAAATGTCTTATGCACTCCACCCACAATAGTGCAAACGAACTTTTTTTCAAGTTGGTGCCCCACGTGCTCTGTCTCTATGCGACTGTAGATCAGAATATCATCAAAGAAAATCAAGACAAATTTCCTAAGAAAAGATTGAAAAACCCTATTCATGAGAAATTGAAATGTAGCCGTGGCGTTGGTGATGCCAAACGACATCACTAAGAACTTATAATGTATGTCCTTCATGTGTTCTTAATGAAGTTTTGTGCACGTCCTTTGGATTCATACTGATCTGGTGGTACCCTGACTTTAGACCAATTTTCGAGAAAAAAACTACTCTATAAAGTTCATCCAGTAACTCATCAATCACAGGAATAGGAGACTTGTCCAACACCATTTTCTTGTTCGAAGCCCGGTAGTCTATGCAAAATCTCTAACTACCTTCTTTTTCCTTCACCATCAGGATGAGACTGGAAAAATGGCTCACACTATGTCTGATAATCCCAACCTCAAGCATCTCTCTGATCAGCTTCTCTCTCACATCCTTCTGAATTTGGTGGTACCTTTAGGGTTTGACGTTGATGAGAGCCCTCTTCATTGTAATTGTGTGCTTGTGCCTTCCAATAACTCTGTCAACTCTGAATCTCGAACCTCCTCAATGCTTCGCAACTCCACCAAGTAAATCAGTCATGCTCCTCCAATTGACCTGACCATGGTTTTGAGAGCGACAGCATGGTTTTGCATAATCTAGCATCTCCTCTCAGTGCCACCTTTGTACCCTCCACCGGGAACTCCATTGTTAAGGACTTCCAATCCACCATCGCTCTCAATGTTCGTAGCCACTTCATCCCCAAAATCACATGTGTTGCCCAATTCTAAAGGAAGTCTTCCACCACTTGTAAGCCATGTAGTGTCAGAACCTGTCCCTTGCAAATTCCCCTACTATTCTTCATCTTTCCCGTCCACAACATGACGTCACAGCTCCCTGTAGTCGCCAGCTTCAACCCCAGCTTCTTCATAATCTTATTTGAGATAAAGTTGTGTGGCCCCGCTATCCATCAACGCCACAATCGGTTGTTCCCCCATTCATCCCCTCAGCTTCATGGTGTGATTTGGGGTAAATCCCACAACTGAATTGAGAGACACCTCCACCACTTTCAAATGCAGCTGCTCCTCCTCCCTCTTGAACTAAAAGAACCTAATGGGTGCACTCCTTGCAATGGCGTTCTTGGTCGTATTTCTCATCAACACGATAACACAATCCTTTGGCTCTTTTTTCATGTACTTCTGCATTTGTGAGACACTTGAAATTTCCCCTGGGGTGGGGTCCGGTGCTCTTCTTTTTCGGCTTCTCTTTCTGAAATGACATCGTCAGGTACTTCAGCGTTTCTTTCTGAATTGAGAGATACCTTCACCATGTCCAAATGCAATTGCTCCTCTTGAACTAAAAGAACCTAATGGGCGCACTCCTTGCAATGGTGTCCTTGGTCGTATTTCTCATCACCACGATAATACAATCATTTGTCTCTTTTGTCCTGTACTTCTGCATCTGTGAGGCACTTGAAATTACCTCTGTGGTGGGGTCCGGTACTCTTCTCCTTCGGCTTCTCTTTCTGGAATGACATTGTCAGGTACTTTGGTGTTGTGGCTGTCACGACGCTCTTGTAGAATCCCCTAGTGTTGTTTATCGGTCTTCTTCACTTGTTTCTTATCCTCCATCATCTGAGCGAGCTCCATCATTTTTCTCAATCCACGCGGTCTCAAGGTGGCAGATGGCCGCTCGCATTTCAGGCTTTAAGCCTTTCTAAAATTTCCTTTCCAAATTTGCTGTAGAAATTCTGCTCAACCTCCCTGACAAAAGGTCGAACTTCTCTCAGTATTCCATAACCGTCCCCTCCCGAGTCAGAGCATAGAGCAGTTGTTGTCTTATCTCTCGTTTTCCTTCTCCTTTGACCTGTCCAAGGATTCCCTAATCAACCCTTGGTTAGGGTTTGCAGCTAGAGCAGTCGGCATGGCCTTGGATTAGATCTTCATGAGCTTTTTCATTATCTCCTGCATTTTCTCTATGCCTTCAAATCCATCATTCATTCGACTTTCAATAGAAGAAAATCTGTCCTCCATGGTAGCAAACCTTTCTTCCATTCTGGATCAAATTTGCTCCGCTTCTCCTTCTAGCATATCAACTTTGTTTGCTGATATGCCACCAAGATATATGCTCTGATACCAAATTGATATGCCTCGGCATCAAAATCAACAAATAAACCACGACGAAATCACAATAGATAGGTGAAAAAACACAAATAAGGTCAGCTCTTACAACAATCAAAGGAAAAACAAGCAAGATACACAAGATGATCTACTTATGAGAGGTAGATCGGTTCTACTACACCCTAGACGTCGCTAAGAATAACACCAAAAGAAGAAAACACAGCAGCCACAAAATCAATGTATAAAAAACAAAAAACCTTAGGTTCCTCCTCTTAATAGAATCCTCCCAAAGTATTTGAAAACTTTCCTTCTAAACTTACTTCTAAACTCCCATCAATTTCTCCTCCTTGAGTACGTGATTATGTCCCGAGTGGTCCCTACCCCCTCCTTTCTTTCCTCTGCGCCCTCCCCTTCTTCCCACGACACAAGCCAACCCGCCTGTGGGTCAACAGGATTGCAATCGGGAAGGACTGGCTCCTGCCTGTGCGTAACAGCTTGTTTGGGAGGTACTTTAGAAGCTACGATGAGGGCTGGTTACAACTCATTTCCCTTGAGTCCAAGGGACGTGATGGAAGGCTTGGTTTGGCTTGAGATGCAATTAATACCTACAGTAGATCAACATCATCAGACCGCATATTCATCTCTACAAAGTTCACTAAATTTGTCGAACTTATCAACTTCACCTGTGAATATTTTTTAGCATTGTTGCTTTTATTGTAGATTTGGGCGGCATGGATGTTCAGTCCAAGCTTTTGATTATAACTCTTCTAATGTTAATGAATTCAAACATTATCACCAATATCATTTTAGCAATAAGTATCATGCTCATTTGCTCTCCACTGATCATGAATAGTGTTATGACCCTTTTAATTAGGAAATCTATGAGGTTCCATCTCATTTGGCCACAATAGGACAAAACTATAAAGGACCTCACAGAAACATATTTACACATTATAAAGTCATAGAAGAAGCTTTATAAAAGCAAGAGATGATGAATATGTTGAGTATCAATTGGAAATTATTTTGAAGCTTGTGATCATGCTATATTTTGAGACATTATCTCCCATAATGATTGATAACTTGTTTGAGAGTGAATTTGAGTCAACCAAAATAAGCAGTTTTCTGGGGCCACTTAAGATGTCACCATAGGGGGATCTAAAACTACCGCTTTTTCTTTCATTTTTTATTTTATTCATTGATTTTTGGTTTCATGCTTCTTTCTTCCATCATAAGCAAACTATCTTAAGGTTACTTTCTTCATTCTGTATTGGAATTCTTCGTAGTTGCTTGCACTTATCTTGACTTTTTTGTTAATCTCCCTACTCAACCTACCATTTAATTTATGCTATTAGTACCATCACCTACTACAATTTTTATCATCTATTTTATTATCAGGATGGATGCTTTTTTATTGCAGCCATCTTAATCTTCAGAGGTTGCCACATTTTTGTAAGGCTACTAGCATTGTTTTTGGCTGATTATAGATCTTTGCGTGAACCGATCATGCCTCCATCAACTCCGTGGACACACCTTCCAACTCTTTGGGAAAGAGTTTATTTCAATACGGGTGAAAGATGCATGACAAATATAATTTCCAAAGTTTTATTTCATTTCCAACAAATTAGTCTAGAGCATTTTTGGTGTAAACAACTAATCAGATAGACAAAAAAGGGGTAAACGAAATAACAAGGACAGAGAAATTCTCTGAGCAATTCATTAGTGGAGAGTGAATCCTCCCCTCTACCCTCCGATAAGGAATATATATTGTTCATCACAAGGATATCGCTGACCCCAATAACACTGTGGTAACCATACCATCTAGTCCACTGGCCGACGTTGCTGTAGGTTCCACTACCCCCGCGGGCAATCTTTCAACTACTTAGCCTCCACATAATGCTCAAGATGAAGGTCCTCTGACTCCTCCTGTGGAACATCTGTTGGTGGTGGCAGAGGAGACTTTTCATACTTCTCCAACTCTAGAACCTATCATTGATGTAACGGTTGGCAATCTTGTGGTGGAGTGTCCAACCCAAGGTGTGCCCCAGCTTCAAGTCCTACATTCTACCCTAAGTGAGCTTTCTACTGCGGCCCTACCACCTCATCAAATTGAGCAAGTTCTTACTGTCATTCAGGCATAAGGGGCTCATGATGTGCAACAACCTACACATGACCGACAATCTTTGGATCAATCCACAGATCAGATGAGCCAGTTCTCGGACGAGGAATGATATGTTTACACATTCAGGATAAAAAAGAAGAATAGTGATCTACTAGAACTCAGGAACTTAGTGGATGATACCTTGGTTGTTTCGGGTAATAGCAGTAGACTCAACCATTTGTTAGCTGGCTCCTTACCTAGAACCAGAGGTAAGAGGTGAGGATACATTGGGTCGTTCTCAAGCTCTCATTTTGTGTTTGAATCTTCGACTGGAGACTTTTGGAGTAGAGTTTTGCCTGCGTTAAAATTTTATTTTTTGGGTATACATGTACTTATTTGGGACCTTTGTGTCTGTTGTATATCGGGTGCTTAGGGTTCCAATTTGGCCCTCTCATCCAACTTATCTGTATCTTTTCTTTCTAATATATCAAATCGTCATGGAGAATAGACCTCCTTATTGCTCTCATTGTAAGATGTTTGGGCATATCTTTAATAAATGTCATAAGCTTCATCCTAATTTGAAATCTAAGGATCAAGTGAATAAGGATGGATTTAACCCCACTGCTTTGGACATATCTATTCTACTTGGGGAGAAAACTACCACATAACAGGATTTGATGTCTGATTTAATTGCCCTGTGGACCCTCCCCCTGCAAATACTGTTTCTGCAATTGATGAGAAGCTAGATGGCCCTGCGGAGCAAAACCCTATTGAAAACAGTACTGAAGGACCCCTACCTACACGGACTGACAATCAGGAGAACCTTGCAACTCCCCATCTTCAGGAAATATTTGAAGTACAGGCGACAACTCATATCTCACACACACTTGAACCTCTTGTGGGTACAACTGTTGGCAATCTTTCTACTGCAACACTACCACCTCATCGGAATGTGCAACAATCCTCGGATGAGGAATGACGAGTCTACACTTCTAGGAGGAAGAAGAAGAATGGAGATCTACTTGAACTAAGGAATCTAATGGATGATACTTTGGTTGCTTCGAGCAATGGTACGCACCTAACGAATTTGCTAGTTGTTTCCCTTTCAAGAACTAGAGGCAGAGCCAGAACTAAATTGGGTTGTCCCGATTGATCTTATATATACCATCTATTTTTTGGGTTTTACTTTTCTTTTTTTTGTGTGTGTTGTACCGTGTGGGTTGGGTGTCTATTTTGGTCTCACTCATACAACCTATATGTACCATTTTCTCTTTAATATATTTGTCCCTCGGGCTTTTTTAATATATATATATATATATATATATATATATATATATATATATAAAAGAGAAANAAACTAACTAATACTTGAGCAGTAAGGGAAGCATACAAAAGAAAGTATAAAATAAAGACACTTAGACTATTGTGGTTGCATCAGATCCCCTCCGCGGTAGAAGCACTCGACCCGAGTTTTGTCAGTTGTGTTGATCCATCATCCGGTGGGTGATAATTATATAAGTCTACCACGTTGAAAGTAGATGAAATGGCTAAATCACTGGGTAATGTGATGACATAGGCATTTTCATTGTTGTGTTTAGCTATAGGAAAACGTCCGATCATCCTTGTTTGTAATTTAGAGTAAGTGCCAACGAGAAACCTATCTTTACGTAGCCAAGTCATCACTAAACCACCAATCTGAAATCTTTTATGTTGTTTGTGTTAATCAGCTTGTTGTTCATATGCTTGGTTGCTAGCTATAAGTTTTGCCTAGACATCTTCGAGCATCTATTCAAAATTATCTACCATTTTGGCAGTAGGTATAATCTTTGGTTTGGGTAAAATGGTTTTCTATGGCATGATCAGGCTGTTTTGTACAAACAATACTAACTGGAATTTTTCCCTTGGAACGATTCCGCATGGAATTGTAGGCAAATTCCGCTTGAGCCAGGAATTCACTCCACTGTTTGGGTTCTCCTGCTAAACAGCAAATTATGTTGCTGAGGGTCCTGTTGATGACTTTGGTTTATCCATCGGGTTGGGGATAATAAACAGCTATATTTCTATTCAGTTTGCAATCGTCTCCACAAATCTCTTTAAAAACAGCTCATGAACTTGACATCACGGTCAAAAGTTATGCTACGGGGTACTCCGTATAAACGAGCAACTTCTTTGAAAAAAACTTTAGCCACATTAATTGCATCGGATATTTTTTGCAAGCCACAAAATATGTTATTTTCGAATATCGGTTGACTACTACCATGACCGAGTCGGAACCTCTACTTGTTTGAGGTAATCCCAAAACAAAATCAATTCTTAGATACTCCTAAATAGAATTAGGACCTGGTAGACGAATATATAATATTGTGTTTTTCTCTGCCCTTCAAATTTTTGGCAAGTACGGCATTTTTCTACAAATCTATAGACGTCACGATGCAATTTTGTCGGAAAAATAAAAGAAAAAAAAAAAAAAAGAGTTTGTAAGAGGGGGAGCTTCTTATCACGCCCTGTGTGAGTTGCTAGACCTCCATTTACCCAAGAAATGTACTTTTTCATGGCAAACGCACATTTGTTAAGGTTGATATATGACTTGTGGTCTCTTAATGCAAGAAATATGAGCTTTAGGTGATGTATAAGATCATCAAGGTTGTGGCTGTAGATTAAAATATCATCGAAATAAAAATACGAATATCGGAGAAATGGTTTCAATACCTTATTCATGAGTCGTATGAATGTAGTTGGGTGTGTTGCACATTCCAAATGGCATAACTTGCCATTCATAGAGGCCGTCTCTAGTCTTGAAGGCTGTTTTCTATTCATCACCCGCTCGAATGCGAATTGGTGATAGCCACTTCTTAAATCCAATATAGAGAAAATGCAAGTGTGAGATCTAAATATCTTCAAGTCGGGGTATTGGGAACCGAAACTTCATTAAAATTTTATTATTAGCTCTTCTATCTATACGCATACGCCGTGTTCCATCATTCTTCGGGACGATTAAAGCAGGGACAACACAAGGGCTCAAACTATGCCTGATCAATTATTTTTGTAGAAGATCATCCAAGATATCTTGTAATATTTTGTATTCCTTTGGAGTCATCCGGTAATATGGCAAATTGGAAACTTTGATTCTAAAACAAAATCAATTTGATGTTGTATAGATCGTATTGGAGGTAAACGATTTGATAGCTCACTTGGTGATATATCAATAAACTGCTGCAATAGGTCTGTAATGGCCGTTGGAATTTCTTGAAGTTTAGGATGTCTTTCAGCTACCCAGATGGCAAGTATGCTCTTCTCAGCTCTATATGGTGTAATGAGTTGAGACCCGGAAACTCTAATATATGCTGATTTCTCTATATGGATGGGTTTTTTAGTTGGAGGCGATGAAAGTAAATGGATTTTTCTACCTTGTCCATTCAAATGAGTATGAATTAGCTCGACAATGATACCCCACATTCACATCAAGTTGCCATGGCCTTCCCAAAATTAAGTGACAAACATCCATATCAAACACATCGAAAACCACTTCACATATGAAACTTTTGCCAATTGAGAAAGTTACCTTGCAAGTATCTGTCACCAACTCTTCTACTCCTTTCTTAACCCAACTTATTTTGTATGGTTGCTTGGATGTCTTCAGTTGTAAGTCCTTAACCACAGTAGTAGCAATGACTTTTTTGATGCAACCACTATCAATTATGAGTTCACAAACTCTACCACTAATCATAAGCCTTATTCGAAAAATGGCATTCCTCTGTGTAATAACTGGTTGCTTGGGAGCTAACAGCACCTTTTCTAAAACACAAGATAATAACTCACCTTCATCACCGGGGAGGTCTTTGAGTTCCTCATTAGAGAAAGGAAATTCTCCGTCAGTTGCGTCCTCAGTTTCACCTTCAGTTAATTGCAATTGACGACGGAGTGGGCATTCATTCGATCGGTGTCCTGGTTGAAAACACCTAAAACACTTGGAAGGTTCGGACGAGGATAAATTTGATCTCGAGTTGCAACATTTTTCTTTCAAGCATCCCGATTAGTTTGAGATTGAAGGGGGCTCTGTCTATTTTGCACAGTGCCTTCTGCTGTTTCTGTGCTTTGGTCATATGAGATTCGACGGCCTGTTGATTGCTTATTACTCCGATTAATCTGCAATTCAGCTTTGCAGGCATGGTTAACTGGTTAGGGCAACGACCACACAACTTTCATTTCTAATTTATCCTGAATTGATTCATTCAGGCCACCGATATATTGAGCCACAATCTGTTGGTTTGATTCATTGAGATCATTTCTAGCGCTAAGACGATAAAACTCCTCAGTGTATGTGCTAATTGTCCGTGTTCCTTGCCTACAATGTTGGTATTGGACATAGAGTAATTGCTCATAATCAGATGGTAAGAAATGGCCCCTCATAAGCTCTTTCATTCTAGCCCAACTCCTTGCAAATTGTTGGCCTTCCCTTCGACGAGATTGGACTAGTCGCTGCCACCAGGCTACAACTTCACCTTTCAGTTTGCAGGTAATGTATCGGACTTGTTTGTTTGGTGCAATATTCATATATTTGAAAAAGGATTCCACTGAGTGCTCCCAGTCGAGATAACCTTCAATGTGTAAATGACCATCGAACTGAGAAATATTAATTTTCACTCGAATATCTTGGCGTGATCGATCGTGGAATAGTCGTCGCTTGTTGCTTTGAACCGTGACTAAAGGTTCATCATCCGATCAAGAATCCGAATAGGTAGCTCTTTGGCGAGAGGAAATTTTTCTTCATCAGATTCAGCTAGTGGATCAAGTCTTTTGGATCGTCTCCAGTCTCGATGACTGTGACGTTGTTGTCCACTCCTGGTGTGGTTGCCTGGGTAGTTGTGTGATTGCCAAACATGGCCACTCCCAATAGCGTGAAGCTCACAATGTACCTCTATAATCCAGCTTGTGGATCAGCCTCTTCTTCCTTAGATCTCTAAATATGAATAGTAAATTAGTTGCTTAATAAAACGAGAAAATATAACTTGTTAATTAGTATATGGGAGTTTCATCTACAATAAATGATCTAATTATAGATTGAAGTAGTTTGGGCACATTCTAGAGAGCAGGAATTGAACTGATATATATGGATTATAAAATTTATATGAAAAAATCAGGAAGGAAGATGATTTAGGTGAGAAGATTTGAAGGCGTGCATGTAGATTTACATAAATTAGAATCAACACCACATACAACGTTTAGCCAGGAGGGCTAAGAAATAAGAGGCTGAACCCAATTAGTTGGAATAAGGCTGGTGGATGAGATGATGATGATGTGATGATGATAATAATGTTTTGAGACATCCAGGTCATACTTCTTGTACTCTCTTAAATAAAAGGATGATCCCTGATTACTCAAGGTATTGATCTTGATGAGATTCCATTTATCTTGTCTACATTAACTTTTTGCATTCTGACTCCTCATCCTCCTGACAGAAAAAGGTTGTTTTTCTTGGTTGGTCTACTGTTAAGTCTTTTTAATGGCTAGTAATCTGTAGAACATTATTTCCCTTGTAATTTTTATGGGGTGCATTCTCACCCAGATGTGCCAAGCAATCTTGTTTTTAGTATATTTCCCATTTGACATCTTATCAATTCATATAAGAAAGATTCTTCATACCCGAAGTTGGCATTGACATTCTTATGCACATCCCACAAAAATTTCATGATAGACTTTGACGAATGCACCTCTGTGCAGGTGAATTTGTGACAACAGAAGAGGCGCGAAGACGTTTACATGCATACGATAAGCTTGCATCCACCCGAAACTTTTCGCCTGCACTTTTGGTTGTTCGGGAGCATCTTCCATCTGGTAAAGCTTGCCTGAGGGTCAACATTGATGCAACCGAGATCGGAAATGTAGCTCGCTTCATCAATCACTCGTGTGACGGTGGCAATCTGATGGTTGTACTGGTGAGGAATTCTGGGTGTTTTCTTCCCAGGCTTTGTTTCTTTGCTGCTGGAGATATTTCAGAAGGTGAGGAGCTCACCTTCAGCTATGGGGATGCTCCCCGAAGGCCAAATGGCCTGCCTTGCTTTTGTGGAAAAGAAGAATGCATGGGTGTTCTGCCCTCTGAGGAAACGTGATGTTGTTGGTGCATTTCATCATATGGTTGACCTTCAGATTTACAAAGAGAAACAAGCCAAACAATCACCATTTTAGACGTGGCTGTTGGTCTATCTCACTGGAAAATATTTGCGTACATAAGACGTGCGCAGCGCTGCGTACGTCCAGGAGTTATTCAGGGGGTGCAGGGGGTTATATCGGGGTTATACCTCGCTGTAACCTTCATGTAATCTCTTTGTAAACTACCTGTAACCTACAAATGAGTTCCGCGCTTCTGTAATTTCATGGGTACAAATAAGTTACACGGAGGTTACAGAGGGGTATGACCCGGATATAACCCCACTTACCCCACTGCGTACGCCCCCTATCTCAATTCTCTATTTGATGAATTATTTTGTTGGTATTTGTTCAAGTTGGATAAAAAATTTCAAATTTATGGAAATTTACATACATACCACACAATACTTATGTATTTACGTATCTAACACCCAATATTTGATATTTACACTTGTATTATTTTGATGTCATAAACCTATACTCAAATTTTGATTTTTACATGTTTAGTTATTTTTCTTATATATGAAAAGATGTATGAAAAGGTGAATTATTCTATTTACAGAGGTAGATTGTTTTGGATGTAACAATTAAACTTGAGGTGTGGGATAAATAAATGAATAAGAATTGGGTGCTATGTATGCAAATTTTCCCGACATTTGTGGCAATCTTAGTGCCAAGTTCACTTGATGGACGTTGAACTAAAAAATGTCCGGGAGTCATGCCTAGAAATAAAGAACGTCAGATTAGTCGAAGAAGGGAATGAACAGTAGAAAATAGTGTCTAGTGTTTTTCTTTATGAAAGGGTTCCCTATTTATAAGTATGGGAGGTATCTTATATATACAATACCTTTATGACCTCTTCTTAGACAATGGAACTCAAGATTATTAAAATAATTTACATGATACTTTATACAAACGGGCTTTTCACTGATGAGATGGCCTCTCATTTGCTCGGTTTGTTCCCATTCGTTTGCCTCTTAGCCGGACAAATCATGTGATGACGGTATGTGGTCTTTTAATCAGGCTTCACCGGTGTTCCTATCGTAGATCCTTGGCTCGCTTTTCCCCGCTCGATGGATATGTTCGACTTGACTGGTCATGCGGATGTCTTTTGTTCGACCTTGAAGTCAGTTGGATTGTCATATGGCTGGGCGATCTATTGGTATTTTGTAACGACCTTCGAGTTTTGAGTGTTGACTATCTGAGTGATTTGATTTGGCTTCTTCGATCGGCCCCAACATATTTCAGGTACGGGTCCACCTTGTTTGTCGTGTTTCATACTCTTGCATGGAGATTCGTGCCGCCTTGATTTGGTCATACGATGAAGTTGTTTGGAAGGACTTTCTCTAGAGGAAGGAGTGCCTAGGAAAATAAAATGATGCCAGGAATGTAGGGGTGGAGCCAGAAATATTTAATAGTGAAAGCATAGTTCAATAATTTTAAAAAATTATGAATTATTCTAATAAAATTATTTTTTTCGAGTGATTTTGAATGAATTATTTCTCTAAAAATAGAGATAATTATTTAAGAAAATAAATTCTGACAACCATTTAATAAGGAAACAATTCTCTTTTTTAATATTTTTAAAAGTAATTATTTATTTAATAAAATATTTCTATTGTTGATATGATTATTAAAAAATTAATTATCTTATTTTAATTAAAAAATCCTATTATTATTTTTGGATAAAGATAATTTTCTTAACCAAAAAATGATATACAATTGATAATCTTTTAAGAAAAAACATTATCTAAAATTTACTTACCCTAAACTTTATTAAAATTTTATTTTATTTATATTATATATTAAATGATTAACTTAGATGGCAATTATTATAGTTAAATTAATTAATCCATTTGACAAACAAACAAACAAACAAATATATCATATTCATATCACTTAATTTCTATGTATTTACATTTTTGACCCCCATACTTTATTTTTAATATTTATACCCCTCAAATCTTTCATATCATATTGAAATACCACCATTTGAACCTCTAAAATATAAAATATACTCTTATGCATAGATAAGCTGACATGCATGTAAAAATTGTTAAGTATAGAGGTTAGTTATATAAATAAATGGAAAGTAAGAGGTATATATATAAATCTTTCTTATAGAGCTTNTATATCACTTAATTTCCATGTATTTACATTTTGGACCCCCATACTTTATTTTTAACATTTATACCCCTCAAATCTTTCATATATATTGAAATACCACCATTTGAACTTCTCAAATATAAAATATATTCTCTTATACATAGATAAGTTGACATGCATGTAAAAATTGCTAAGTATAGAGGTTAGTTATATAAATAAATGGAAAGTAAGAGGTATATATATAAATCTGTCTTATAGAGCTTTCAGAAGTCGGTCCCACATGTCAATGAATGACGTCATAATTTCCGTTTTATATAAGCAGCCATAGCGAAGTCGGCAGAGCGGCGCAAGCGTGCTTTGTGATCATTCGATGGCCGTATATAGTCATATAAAACCCACACGTGTTAGCAAGGATATGAGAGGTTTTCATGGCTGGGGTCATATATGACAACCACTTTTAGAAGTTTGCACTATTCGAATAAAATTTTATTTATTCATGCTCCATTAAATTTTTTATATTTATATAGATATATATATTATTGATGAGTGCTAGAAAATTCGAGGCGGTAGAGTAATGGATTATCGTCTTAGCGTTGCACGAGAATTCATCACAAACAAATAACAGAAAAGAAGTAAGCAGAATGAGACACCTCGACTTTTTACGTGGAAAACTCATGAAAGGAGGAAAATCATGGGGTTTAACCCAGTTGAATTAATTTACTATGACTGATGAGTACATACGTTCATTATTCCCCTAAATTAAAGAAGATGAAATTACAAAGTTGCATAAGTACAATATGGCTGCAGTTCTTGGTGACAACAAGTTGCAAAAGTCGTTGTTGATTGGTGTTGAGGTAGTAGTCCGTTGTGAGTGTGGTAAATGGTTGCTCCAGAAACGTTGATTGGCCAGAGAAGTCGTAGTAAGCAGTTGCGGGAATAGTGAATCACGTAAACTGTAGTTGCCAAGTATTAATGACTTCCGCTGGTCGCGGGGGCAGGAGTTGGGAGCTACAAGAGCTGATGACAACGTAGGTCATTAGGGTGAATATTGATGATGTACGTAGGCCGCTGGGGTCAGATTCAGGAATTGTATGAGCTGATGACCACGTAGGTCGTTGGGGCGAGTAATGACGACATGTGTAGGCCGCTGGAGTCGAAGTCAGGAACTGTTTAAGCTGATAACCGTGTAGGTCATTGTTGGCATATAGATTGTAATGGTGAGCAGTGGTGACGTCCATAGACCGTTGCGACCGGAGTCAGCAGTTGTATGAGCTGACGACCACGTTGGTCGTAATGGCGAGCTCTTGTCCCACAGGCATGAGAGGGTTGCTAGATTTTCTAAGTTACGGCGTTTACTGACGATGTTTGGTCGGTGATGCTTGACGACGATTGACAGTGTTCAACGACGATCAGCGGTGGTTGATGGCGGTCAGCGATGTTCGACGAAGGTCGGCGGTGGTGCTGGACCAGCTCGTTCTCAAAGCCTCAAGTTCTCTCCCATGGCTTTTGCCCCCCTCATGAGAGGGGTAAAGGTCTATTTATAGCATTCTGTGTGTCATTAATGCAGGAATTTAAACCATTTTGATCGGACGGTCTGGAGAGCTTCCCTCGATCATATGGCGTTTAATGGACATTTGAGTACCTTAATGATGTCATAATTGAGTAATTTTTGGCTCATTGGATTTATCTTGTCGAGATACTCGATTCGAGAATAAATTTGACATATTAGACAACATTTTGACCTTCTAAATGTGCCTAGAAATCATCTAAGTGTGGTTCAATGACTTCACTTGGGCCTGATTTGACTCGGATTGGGCTAGTTTTCATATCATTAGGTCTGTCTTATCGAGCCGGTCAATTGGATTATAATTTTGCTGAAATTGAAGCTCTAGATGACTTTTTTAGCAAAATTAGTTGAACACTAATAATTTTTTTGAGCTCGGCATATAAACGAGCCGAATACGAGACTAAGCCTAGTGTCACGGAAAAATAGTCCCACATCGGCTAGGTGT
Source organism: Phalaenopsis hybrid cultivar (assembly GCA_002079205.1). NCBI lineage: Eukaryota > Viridiplantae > Streptophyta > Magnoliopsida > Asparagales > Orchidaceae > Phalaenopsis > Phalaenopsis hybrid cultivar. The sequence goes on from JXCR01146703.1 coordinate 151,094, forward strand.
AGAGCCGAAAAGCAGTATTTAAGTCCTGGGCTGCCCACCTCTCTTAAGGGCTCTTTTGGGAGGTGGCAAGTTGTATCAGAGCAGATTACTACTTGTCAGGTGTGTGGAATCTTCATGGTTCAGTGGGACCCTCGGTGGAGTTGATCCATGACTAGAGCGTCATGTGATTGAGTGGAGGAGAATGTAACGGACAAATAGTCCCACATCAGCTAGGTGTAGGGCCGAAAAGCAGTATTTAAGTCCTGAGCTGCCCACCTCTCTTAAGGGCTCTTTTGGGAGGTGACAAGTGGTGTCAGAGCAAATTATTGTCTGCCAGGTGTGTGGAGACTTCATGGTCCAATGGGACTCTCAGTGGAGCCGATCCGTGACGAGGGCGTCACGTCATTGGGTGGAAGAGAATGTCACGGACAAATAGTCCCACACCGGCTAGGTGTAAGGCCGAAAATCAGTATTTAAGTCTTGGGCCGCCCACCTCTCGTAAGGGCTCTTTTAGGAGGTGACGCTAGACTCGCTTAAACTTAGCTCATTTACACCCCTATTTAGAAGCAAAGATTTTACTTCACGCTTATTTATTGAAATTAAAATTCTCAATTTTTAGAACATCTTAAGTAGGTTTGTAAAACTTTCAATGAATGTTATATCTATATCAATCATTCAAATGACGAATTTAATAAAATTCTATCATTTTTTGTTACATGGCTTTGAATTTTAATCTAGAGAGTCCTAAGTTGAAATTTTCTTTAGGGGGGCTTCGAAAATAGCTACTTTTATTACCTTTTTTTAATCAAATTAAATTCATGATATTGTATCTAAGTTGGGAAAGAAATGTGTCTAAAAATCCAAATGATTCAAGGTGTAATATTTTAATGAAACACTCTCCTACATTGATTTATTTGCTTACAATAATGAGAAGAAAATTTCAAGTGAAAATCAATAAATCATTGAAAAGATATGCCCATGTTGATTGAAGACTATCAAATTTACTCTATAACAAAATATCTAAGATTAAGAAAAAATTATTAGTTTTAAATGAGTTGTTCTCTTTACACTTACAAATGAGCATGTAGAGTTTATTGTTGAGTGTTGTTGGCAATAGAGATGTGCAAATTATATCGACTAATGACAACTTATATAAATAGTATTGCTTCTTCAATTATGATTGCCAAGAGTATGGGGATATTTTTGGGATGGTTATAGCTACAAGCAAATATTGTTATAGAATTGTTACAAGAAAAGTAGATAGTTTGAAAGTTATTTATTGAGGTTTTTAAAATTTTAAAAAGATTCGTGTTGAATCTAAAGTTTTTGTTGATCACACCCAAAGAATAAAACGTATAGAAGAAGATAGAATAAGGGGTTGTGTGTGTGTGTGTATGTGTGTGTGTGAGAGAGAGAGAGAGAGAGAGCTGAGCAACTGAGTCCAGACAAGAATGGACAGGATGAGGGAGATCAGAGGAAGTCCTCCTAAGTTCCAATAAGTAGAAAATTGGAATCAATATCAGGATCCAGGTTTATGTTTAATATCCTCTATTTATAGGGTTAGCCTTCATAAAATGACAAATTTAGCCTTATTTTATTTTTAAACATTTAAACATATACAACCATCTTATTGGTAATATCCACACTAATTTTGTGGTAAGACCTTCTTCCACTTGACATCTTTGGTGATGGGGAGGTATTTGGCTCCGATGATTCTCGTACTCAGCCTTTCATAGTCAGCTCAAGAGCCTTTGATCCACAAGTTCCTTGGCTATCTTTTATATGAATTTCTGATATTTTGAGTCGACCTTTCTTTTTCCACCTTTGGATTCACATATTTGGCCAACTTACATTAGAGGATGGATTGAGTGTTATATGGTTGTTCCCTGATCAGAATAGGATGGACTAAGTGTTATATGACCCTTCTCTAGAACAAGCAATCACTTCTAGCTATACATATTTAGTTCATTGGCTCTCATATTTTAAGAAGCTATGCTTTGATATGAACAAATAAATTAAATATAAAATTGATGATAAGTTTTCGTTGATGCTCATAATGTGAATACTCCCTCAAATTTTGGATTATAGATGTTATAAATAGAACAATGATAAGTCTCCTGAACCTATTTACTTTAGCATCTTCTCCTTTCTCCCTTGACCAGTCCCTCTCTATTTTCATACTATGCCAAGGAGGACCTCAGTTACTCAACCATGAACATTGCAAACATGGATCTGCTTTATGACATTTCTATTAAATAGAAATGTAGAATAGATAAGAAGTAAAAGAAGATGATAGTAAAACACAGAAGGATAAGTACATTAGCTGGTTAGGGGAGACTTGTCNCCAAACATGGATCTGCTTTATGACATTTCTATTAAATAGAAATGTAGAATGGATAAGAAGTAAAAGAAGATGATAGTAAAACACAGAAGGATAAGTACATTAGCTGGTTAGGGGAGACTTGTCTAAGATGACTTTAACAAACATTATTAATTTATCAAGTTACATAAGATAGTTCAAGATTTTTGGTGTATTTCTGCTATAGAGACTCATTTGGCTAGGTCATATGTTTGTTAGGATTGTGGGTGTAAATGAGTTCAGTTTAGCTCGGGTCATGCTCTTATCAAGATTGGCTTGTCTGCTAAATTGTGAGCTCAAGCTCAAGCTAAAGCTAGAGTCGAGCTCGAATGGCAAGCTTGAGCTTAGCTCATAGTTGAAGCAGCTGGCTCGAGAGCTCAAACTAAAATTCAATTTTTATGTGAGCTTGTTGGAGAAGGTATTGGTGGCTGGAGGAGGATGAGGATGACGCACAACTCACCATAAAATAGATCAAAATAACTAGATGTGGCATAATTGAGTCGTATTNAAATGGCAAGCTTGAGCTTAGCTCATAGTTGAAACAGCTGGCTCGAGAGCTCAAACTAAAATTCATTTTTTTATGTGAGCTTGTTGGAGAAGGTATTGGTGGCTGGAGAAGGATGAGGATGACGCACAACTCACCATAAAATAGATCAAAATAACTAGATGTGGCATAATTGAGTCGTATTGCAAGACAAGAAGCCTAGCCAGGATGAGCTTAAGCTCGAGTTTATTTAAGAAATGAGCTCAAGTTTGAGTTCAAGCTTAAGCTCGTGGCTCAATAAGCTTGGCTCATGAGCTTGTTAACAAGCCAAGCTCAAGCCGGCTAAGCTAATTTACAACCCTTGTTGGGATTGTTTTGACCCATTTGCAGGTTCATTATTTCTTTCTTAAATTAATGTGACTATTCATATTCAAACCTTTTATAATAAATTTATGCATTTTGTTTGGATGAAAGTGATTCTTTGTCACTTTGGCTCCTACATTGATATAATTGTCTTTTATTAAATTTACCTTTTTGATTTTTAACTTCCTACAGTCTAAATTTTTTCCTCTTCTTTGGTGGATGCAATTCCTTCAACCCCTTTATAAGGTTTTTGTCATGTGATGATCTTATTATGTTTATATTTTTCACCAAGATATTCTCTCTCTTATTTCAATTTATCTACTTATGGTCACCCCAACCAATGGAATTCAACATAGTTAACTTGTCGGGGCCATGAAAAATGACCTATGAGCAAGTGGAACATTATTGGAAGATATTTATTTTTAATTCCCATCGTTCACATGTGATAGCTTAGAAAGATGAGAGGGAAAATGCATTCCATGAAACTAAGTCAAAGTTCTACTGAGACTAGTTCAGACTCTACCTTCGACTACCGCTCTGTCATGAGTTAGTNTTGTTCATATTCAAACCTTTTATAATAAATTTATGAATTTTGTTTGGATGAAAGTGATTCTTTGTCACTTTTGCTCCTACGTTGATATAATTGTCTTTTATTAAATGTACCTTTTTGATTTTTAACTTCCTACATTCTAAATTTTTTCCTCTTCTTTGGTGGATGCAATTCCTTCAACCCCTTTATAAGGTTTTTGTCATGTGATGATCTTATTATGTTTATATTTTTCACCAAGATATTCTCTCTCTTATTTCAATTTATCTACTTATGGTCACCCCAACCAATGGAATTCAACACAGTTAACTTGTCGGGGCCATGAAAAATGACCTATGAGCAAGTGGAACATTCTTGGAAGATATTTATTTTTAATTCCCATCGTTCACATGGGATAGCTTAGAAAGATGAGAGGGAAAATGCATTCCTGAAACTAAGTCAAAGTTCTACTGAGACTAGTTCAGACTCTACCTTCGACTACCGCTCTGTCATGAGTTAGTGTGTGCTTTCTAATTTTATGGAGTTTCATAAGCATAAGTGATGTCTAAATCCATTATTATTATAATGGTGTTGTTGATGACAATGCCTTTGTTGATTGAGCTCAGGAGGCCCATATTTTGATTTCAAATTCTTTGAGATAGAAACTACCTTGAACAAAACTAACCACGCTATTGTTTNTTAAATCCATTATTATTATAATGGTGTTGGTAATGTTCATGCGGTTGATGACAATGCCTTTGTTGATTGAGCTCAGGAGGCCCATATTTTGATTTCTAATTCTTTGAGATAGAAACTACCTTGAACAAAACTAACCACGCTATTGTTTGCCCCTAAAATTTCTCAATCTAGTGAGAAAAAAAAATATATTTTTCATCAATAACTATCTTAATCATCATAGCTCATTTTTTTCAAATTCCTCTCTCTTTCTCTCTCCACCCTCCCCCTCTCTTGACAAAGAATTTGTAACTCCCCCCCTAAAAAATTTAGCCTTCATACAAATCCCTCATTCCACTCTTCCTCCCCAAGTGGTAAATACTCTTGTGCTCCTCATCCTCTCCATAATTGTTTAAATTTTTCTTCTTCCCTCTTTTTGTTCTTCCTCCTCTCCATACTCGGTTAAGACTCTCTCCCCTCTCCTTCTTTGTCTCTCTTCACCAAAGAAATCAAGGGCTACTTTAAGAAACACAGAGCATGGTTTTCATTTCCCGTAAATTTTATTGTCATAATTAATAAAGATGTGACAATTATATCGCCTAATGACAACTTTTAGACATAACATCATCTCTTCAATTATGATTGTAAGGAGTATTATGATTTTTTTTGGGATGATTATAGCTACAAGTAAATGTTGTTGTAGAATTGTTACTTTTGAAAGTTATTTATCGAGGTTTTTAATTTTAAAAAGGTATGTGTTGAACCCAAATAATTAGGGAATAGAATATCAAAAAAGAGATAGAATAGAGGGTTGAGAGAGAGAGAGAGAGATGAGTTTTTGAGTTAAATAAAGAATGAGATGGATGAAGAAGAATAAAGAATGGTTTCCGTAGTTCCAGTGGGGTGAAAATCAAAATCAGAATCCCAATTTATATTTAATACCTTTTATTTGGGTCTGGTCTTCATAAATTGATAAATTTAACCCTACATCATTTTTAGGTATTTAAACATATACAACTGTTTTATTGATAATTTTCTCACTAAAACTGGGGGCAAATCTTCTTTCGTTGAATTTCTTTGGTGAAAGGAGAGGTCTTTTTTAGCCTCTGATGATTCTCGTACTCAGACTTTCATAGTAGACACATAACGTTCGAGCCAATATTATTTGGCTATCTTCTGCATGACTTTCTTGTATTTTTGCATCGATCTCTTCATTATCCTTCTTTGAATTTGCCTACTTGCCTAACTTATACTAAAGGATGGGCTGAGTTTTGTACAACCCATTTGCTCTTCTAAGTAGAATTGATTGGGTGCTATCCGACCCTTCACAAGTCTGAGAAAATTAAATATAAAAATTGATTTGTGGATTTTAATTGATACTCATAATGTGATTAATCCCTTAAAATCTAGATCTTGGCTTGTATAAATAGAAGGAGGAGACACCTCTTAAGCTCTTTAACTTCAACATCTTCATCCTTCTCCCTTGATCAGTCACTCTCAATTTTTCATAGTTTTTCATGAAGGACCTCAGATGGTTAACCACAAACATTCCAAATGAGGGTCTGGTTCATGGCATGTCTAACAAGCAGAAATGTAGAGAGAGTGAGAAGATAAGTAAGATGGCAATAAAGCATAGAAGTTCCATTCCATTTATCAGTTAGGAGGATTCGCCTAAAATGACTCCAACAAACACTATCCTGGTGGTGGTAGCTCTAAGGTAAAATTATTAGTTGTTGACACAACTAGGGTCCCCCTCCCCTAAATGACCATTCCGAACTTTTCTTGCTTGCTTGACCATGAGAAATTAGGAAGGGGAAAAAGGACCCCTATAGTTTTAGAGATGCTTGTTCAGTTCAACCTAACATGTATATTAAGATTTAATAAAATTTCTTCTCTCAAGCAAATCATATTTTGTTTTTACTTCCTTGCACTTGTTATAGATTGCTTTACTCTTAGTGAACATTGCAATCATATATATTATATAGAGATCTTTGGCTAGTTGAATTTGAATGAGGCTCTAAATGATTTCTTGGAGAATGAAGAGCACATTGTTACAGAAGTCAATCAATTGGCTCATGAAGAGAAGTTTTGGGATTTAAGCCATTTATAGTGATATCCCCATCAAGGTGATTATGGTTATTTTGTAGGCTTTGTATGCCGATGACCTGCTACCCATTTGGGATGTGAGAGAGTCACTCTCTGCCCAGTGACTTATTAAGAACTTTGAAGCATCAGGGCGTCCCCATACAAAATAACCATCATTTGATGACCTACTTTCTCAGGTCTATGATAATATAAGAGAAGCCCCTTTTATCCAAAGTATGGTTCTGGGTATCCCCCATCACGTAATTAACTAGAGAGATGTGTTCCTCTGGGAGACTCTTATCCTTAGAACAAAAATATTCCTTTTGGTTCTCTGGTTACGGGTGGCTTATGTAAGGATTATCTTCATGAATGTTGTGCTTCAAGGTACTTCCGTCTGATCTTGCTTGCACGTATACTCTCGACCCATCACACGAGGATTACTTATACATAAGCCTTCTGCTTGTTTTTTTTTTGTTTCCCTATTTATTGTTGTATATCATTTTTATCCAATTCATTTCCTCTTCAAATCATTTAAATGATTTGGTAGGGAGATTTATTCGAATAAGTGAATTATGCGACGACATATAAATAGACAAGTTGGAGACTCTGGTATTAAAAAGAACTAAGAAAAACAAATCACACATTCACGAAACTCTCTATATTAATGAGAATACTCCCTACTTGATAATTGTTTATCATTATTGTTATTACAATGGCATCATTATATGGGTTTCCCTTTTAAAGGAGATCCTCGTTAGTGAAATAGATAAGCGGATGGTTCTTGGGCTTTGGGGCAAAGGTGGCGACACAGAGTTCCCCTGTTTGCTGCCTCTTCCAGCCTGTTCTTCAGCGTTGCTCGCTTCCTCCTAAGATTGCAAGCACATAACCTCAATGTGAATGGTGCTGGAGTGAATGAGCCCGTCAGTGGCTCCTTCTGCGGGATCTTTGCATTGTCTTTAGGTTGCCACTCTAGGGGTGAAAATTTCTTTCAAAATTCTTTCAACATTCTTTCTTTATCAGCTCCTCAATCAAGATTCGCAGGTGTTTGCACTCCTCCTTTCTACAATCCCAAAAGAGAGTTTCGGCCCTCATCAGCGTCGCTTTCCTGTAGTAGTCCTTGTCTTGGTCATAAAAACCCTATGTGGGGTTTTGCAGGGTATCTCATGATTATATCAGGGGTGTTCACGGTGGTATGATGACTAGTAGTTATGGGCCTCAGTCTATCACCTTTGGTCCTCCCAACGCTGGGTAAAGTGATTGTCAGGGTGACCGTCATAGTGAGGGTGGTTTCACGGTCTTGTGCTTTGCCTGGGTTATCTATGTTGTGTTGTGGTGGACTTTTCTGGTATCTCTATTCAGCAGGATCAGAGGCATTCTCATAGACGACGATGTATTTGTTGGCAATCTCCAAAAGCTCAACCATGTTTTGTGGTTCTCTAAGTTTGGGGTCAAAGCAGTTCGTCTCTAACCTTACTCTTTGTGTCAGTGCGGCCTAAGCCATGTTAGGCTTCAAGTCCTTGACATCTATCATTTCGCTCTAAAAATGCATGATAAAAAATTGTAAGCTCTCGTCAGCCCTCTGCTTCAGCTGCCACAATGGTCTACGCTCTTCTTGTGCCTCAAGGCACAGATGAAATGCGGTTGGAAAAGTTTTCTGAACTCTGCAAAACAGGTGATTACCTTCACGGGCAATTCGTCAAACCATCTTAATGCAGTCGGTCTCAGTATTGTGAAGAAGAGCTTACACTTGAGGGCATCATAAATTTTTAATAGGCATATGGATAATTTGAATGACATGAGATGTTTGTTGGTATCTGATCTTCTTTTATACATCTCTAAGACCGACAAACATCTCATCAGGTGGTACTTTTCTTTAAGATTAATAAAAACCAAAAAAAATTCTCTCATGTTCTCCTTCTTTCCTTTCTTCTTCATCTTCGTTCTCTTCTAAGTGCTCTTTTCTCCAATATTGCTCCTTCCAAGATGAAAATTATTTACCAACAAATTTAAATCAAATATTAAAACATTGAACCTTGATAAAATAAAAATTTTCATTCTCCATTCAAAATAGCAAATATGTAATTGCTATAATTACATTTATATCCTTACCTTATAAGGTTAAATTTTATTTGATAAGAGCCGATCTTACCCAATTCACTGTCCTTCAATTATCATCACAAAAATAAAATAAAAATTAAAGTGGCATTTACATACATACCCTTTTCGCTGCCCTTCTCCTTTTCATCTTCCTCTCCCGTCCTAAACCCCAACCAGACACCACAGACACGAAGCGCAACTTACCATTAAGCTCAAAGGCGTCGCCTGTCATCTCTTTCTTCAAAACTATATCATCAAGTTCCCTCCTTTTTCTCAAAACCCTTTCTTCCCCCCAATCCCCGCTACTGAATATGTTCTGAAACTCTTTTCTTGCATATGGCTGTTACTTCTCTCTATAAGTCCCACCTTATCTTCCTCAATCTCTCCTTCATTCTCTTCCTCTTCTGTATCTTCTTCTACCCTTTGCCTTCTTCGAACCAGTCCATCTCTCTCTCCTCGATCCTCAAACGCTCGTCCCCAGCAAACCCTAATGATTGCAGAGCATTAGAAGGTTTCGAAGATAGCGAAACTAAGTGCTCCTACCTCAAAACCAATCATCACTGTGGCAGTAACGGCTACTTGGATTACCTCCATCTCTTTTACTGCATCTTTGGCGATTCTCCTATTCTGGGTTACATCATCCTCTTCCTGTGGCTTCTGATTCTCTTCTACTTTCTTGGTAGCACTGCTTCTCAATATTTCTGCCCGTCACTTGAGGGCCTCTCTCGTGTGCTGAATCTCTCCCCAACCATCGCCGGCGTTACCCTTCTCTCACTCGGCAACGGTGCACCAGATGTCTTTGCAAGCATCGTCTCCTTCGCCGGCGGCAACGGTAACAGTGAGATCGGTCTTTGCAGTGTTCTCGGTGGCGCCTTTTTTGTCTCTACTGCTGTCGTGGGTGTTATCAGCATCTGTGTTAGCAACAGCAGCTCATGGAATCATGCTATGGCCATTGATCGTTTTAGCTTTACCAGAGACCTGTGTTACTTACTCTTCAGCCTCTGTTTTGTTCTCCTGATACTTGTCGTTGGCCAAATTCACATCTTGGGGTCCATGTTCTGCATTTCTCTGTACATTCTCTATGTTATCATGGTCTCCACCGGGAAATGTTGCAGGAAGGAGTTTGAAGTGCCNCTTCTCCTGATACTTGTCGTTGGCCAAATTCACATCTTGGGGTCCATGTTCTACATTTCTCTGTACATTCTCTATGTTATCATGGTCTCCACCGGGAAATGTTGCAGGAAGGAGTTTGAAGTGCCATTGTTAGAATCCATTGAAGTGGAGCAGCATCAGTCCGTTGAGGATCTTCATGAAAGCAAAGAAATTGAAGCAAAGCAGAGTTTTTTAAATTCCTGGGTTTGGTCAAGCTGGTTTCTTTTCTTGATAGAGCTTCCGCTCTTTCTCCCGAGAAGATTAACAATCCCAGTTGTGACAGAAGAGAGATGGTCTAAACCATTTGCGGTTGCTTCAGTGATACTGTCGCCAACTCTTCTTGCAACTTTATGGAATTCCAAGACTATGGGGGTGGGTTCTGAAGAAAGCATCACAATCTTTCTTTTTGCTGGTTTATTTGGAATGATTCTTGGATTTGCTGCCTTGGAAGGAACTGAAAGTTCCCATCCACCAAAGCTCTTACTTCCATGGCTTGCAGGTGGCTTTCTCATGAGCGTGGTGTGGAGTTACATGGTAGCAGGAGAACTTGTTTCACTCCTTGTGTCATTTGGGCATATAATTGGAGCAACTCCTTCTGTTCTTGGAGTCACAGTTCTGGCTTGGGGGAATTCACTTGGGGACCTCATATCTAATGTGGCCATGGCTGTTAATGGAGGGGAGGATGGAACTCAGATTGCAATAGCTGGTTGCTATGCCGGTCCAATTTTCAATATCTTGGTTGGGTTGGGGATGTCACTGTTCATGTCTTCTTGGGGTTCTTATCCTGAAGCATTTGTGATTCCTGAGGACCCTTTTGTGTTTGTGATTATTGGATTTCTTGTGGGAGGATTGTTGTGGGCTCTGGTTATATTGCCAAGGAAGGGGATGAAGTTGAATTGGAGTTTGGGGGTTGGATTGCTGACTATTTATTCCCTTTTTCTTTGCTTTAGGCTGCTTGAAAGTCTTGATGTGTTGAAAATTGGAGTTTCTGGACCTTGAAGGTGGCCATGTAAATTTCCCTCTTTTATTCTTTTTATCTTTTAGGGTGGGGGATTGGGGTGGGGCTTTTTTACATACGTACCCCAATTCCTATGTATTTACATATCTAATATCTGAACTTTGCTTTTTAACCCTGTATCCTAATCTAAGTGTAACTGTGTAAGCATATCCTCATATCAATCAGTGCACGTAAACTAATGCTGTGTTTTTAGCTTGGGGACTATTTTGCTCTTTTTGATTCGGCGGTAGGAGTGCGGTGCGGGGAGAGGCCGTGAATCCCAGCCGTTTGGTTTGACATTACGAGCGTGATAATGTTGTTTTGGCGAAACGCAGGCCGCAGATCAAACATCATAGCCCATGTTCGAGCGATTTTAAATACACTCACGCTCCTCTACTGTTCGATGAAGCCATCCTCTACTGTTTGATGCCCAAAACCCTCGTCCCTCTTCTGTTTGACGAAGCTATTTTCTGGCGAAACCGGGAGAGTGGTAAGCGAGTTTTTTGAGCAGGAAGGGGTACAAGAGGATAGGTTTCAGGATTTAGTATAATTTTATTTTAGTTAGTTTTAATTAATTTAATTAAATAATAAATAAAAATCAATAAATATGTTATCAAGTTAATTATAATTTTTGTATAATTCATTCAATTGTAAATCAAATTAATTATAATTATAAAGATTTATATGTATTTGTTTTATAATTAATTAATGTGAATTAAATTATATATTAAATCTAATTAATTTATAAATTTTAATTAATTATTAATTATTTTTAAAAAATAATAATTCAATGATTAATTAATGAATAAGATTATTGTTGGATAAATAATAATTCAATAATTCATTGGTATTAAGTAATTATTTTAATAAGTAGAAAATTATTTATTAATATAATTAGAAATAAAATTCATTACAGTTTTGTTACAAATAATATTATTAAACTGAGACAGAATAGTAATTTGTCCAGAAATAACTGTTATACAATTTTTTGAGACAAATAGTCAGGCAGTTTCGCCGCAGCAGTTTCTTGGGGCAGCTAGACTACAGTTGATAAGCTGATAAGTTGCAACTGCAAAAAACAGACCTTTAGGGTGCGTTTGGGATAGCTTATTGAGGTGCCGCGACGTTTTGAAAACGCCGCCGTGTTTTGAAAACGCCGCCTCACTGTTTGGATAATGCGTTTGGCCTGAGTTTTGGAGCCGCTCGGAAACTCCGTCGCCAATTTGTTAGTAGGCGGGGATGTGTGATCGACCCCGCGTCCCGCGTCTAGATCTCACGTTCGGTTTATAATTACTCTCGTGCCCTTTGCTCTTCCTCAATCTCTGCTTCTCTCTAGTCTCGTCTTATCGTCGCTCATGCACAACTCAAAGAGGAAGCGGCGGAGACATGGGGGACTGCTTCAACATCATCGTCTCCCTTCCTCACAAGCAACAAGTGATGCTTCTGCTTGCTGCTCTCAACCCTATTCTTGTTGGCTTCGCGCTCCAGCGGATGATTTTCTAGGGTTCATCTCTCGTTTCTCGACCTCCCCTCCCCGCGCTCTGCGGCAATGGCATCCACGGCTTGCTCTACGATGTGTATTGCTAGCGGGGAACTTTTCTTCCCTCCTCAGGCCATTCGTAAGGAGAGGCGTCCTCCGAAGTTCTGTGGTGGAGGTATGCTTTCTGCTTCTGTTAGCAATGGTGCTCTGGTGAATGTTGATTCTATTTTCTACTGTAAATGCATTAAAAACTGAAACTATTCGGAATGAAAACTTGCTTAATTAGCATAAGATTTTTGTGAAAGATTTGTTGTTGACCAGCAACCTGTAGAACATTTTAGGAAAATTGAGTAGGTTTTATTCTAAAATTAATGGAATTAAGTGAAACAAACAGATTGAAAAATCAGATAACCTCATGTAAGATAATTCTTGATTGAAGAACTTGGGATAATTCTTATAAAAGAATGTCATTTTTGTGAGAGTGACAGAATGGTCATTTATTCAGCAACAGATAGACAATATGTTGCTTAAAACGATCTTTATATTTATATAAGAGAGAGTGTAATACTTGAAATTAATTTTTTTGTCCTTTCTTTAATGGGGTCGTTATAAGATATCTTTGATATCTTACATACATGACTCTATTACTCGATTGCCCTATGATCGGATTGGTTGGGTTAGCATGAATTTGATTTGATAAGGCTGGTTCGATCGGCTGGGCTGAGCCTGCATAACTGACCGGTTGGATTCGATTAGTTTTTGGGTTAATAGGAATGGCTTATTGGCTAGACTTTTCTGATCAGTTGATTTAGTCTTATTGTCGATGCTTGATTCCTAGATAAGGATCTCATATCAGTAAAACTAGACTAGGGTATTGAGTAAATCGTGAGTCACTGCAACTCAATGTATAGCTCATTTCTTGATGAGATGGTCATTAGGGGTGATTGAGTGGCTCAGTTATATGACAGAGTTTTTATCCTTGATGAGGAATTCTCATATGCGTTCATGGGATGACAGGTGCGATGAACTACATTCTTTCCTCGGATAGTATTTACTAAAAGGTATCTTGTTGCTTTAGCTCAGCTTTCTCATAGTGGTTGACTTATATGCCTATCTCATTTAGCACAACGAGTTCGAATTTGGTTCATTAAGTTTTCTCATGACTCAGTGAGTTTTGGTCTTGCTTGATTTGGCTCGAACTACTGCATTCGGCCGAGTAAGTGGATTTTTTGGCCTTCTGTCAGTGGGTCCTCCTTTGTTCGATTTTCTTCTGTTTAGACTAATGGATCTTCTTAGGATTAGCTCTGTCACATTTTTCATATACATAATTAGTTTTTCAATTCTTGCTTCTTGAAAACGACACTTTGATAAGAACATTAGAATTTAATGCAAAAGTAAATATCATTTATTCTTAATAAATGAAATAATAATTAAACTCCACATCACCCAAGGTCAACCCTAATGTCAGAGGATCGTATGAGAACCCCTCTTGAGCTCTCCCATATCAGCTCTACCTACTAAGTGCTAGAGGTTAAAACCAACATGTTGAACTTCAAGATGATAAAAAAAATTTGGGATTTTAATTGGTGAGGGTACCATTACTTGTCTCTAGGAATCGTTAACAGGAAAGTTCTATGACTAGATCCTAAGCTCCTAAGGAAGAAAGATTAGACCTCAACAAAAATGAGGTCAATAGGTCAACTGACTGTAAACATCCAAACTACCTAAAAGAAGACAAAATATGAAGCAAAAGATGAACCTCAACTAAATCATCAATGATAGTTTGGATGAAATTAGTTGATGAGTCTGACATAAGTTAGTGTTGGGACCCATACCATCAGTTTGTCTATATTCATTTGATATGTCTGCCCAAATTATTAATTGATATTTACATTTTTGCCTTTTGTCTGGTTTACAGGTAAGCTAATCTATGGACTAAATCTTCTACCCCAACCTAAATAACTTTAAGTTAACTTCTTAAAATAAAACTCATAACCAAAATTAAATCACATAAATCACTACATTCAAAACCATAGAAACATCATACATTTAAACAACCTTGTTTGACACCAAATAAAACTGATTAAAAACTCATTTTCGAATTAGAAACATGAAGGATAACATGCTCTGTAAGCATACGTATAAAATATTGCTCATATTTCTTTTCTTCAGACCCTCACTCATTGCACGGAAAGAAGAAGTTTAACCCGTAAGAACCACAATCTTATAGAGTAAGTTATGTTTATACATATCGATTGACCTTTTGAATAGACATTATATGCATTTATCATCAAGGACTTGCATAACATTTTACACAGCTTGCTTTTATGCACTTAGTATTACTTAAAAACATCTGAGTGGGGTGAGGCGTAAAATATTTAAATTTAAAATTTAGGAATATGTTTGGATTAGTCTTAGGACATTATGCATATCATACATACCTAGGCAGCTTGGTTTATCGTAAGACCTCTTACTCTTAATAAACAACAACCTACCCTATCTTGCATCATCGAGACCGGCCATGCATGGTTTTGAATGCGATTAGGTGGTTTAAATGATAGCCCATTTTCAGACAGGGTTGTAAGTCCATTGGATTCTATGTTTTCCCTTCTTTTAGGTTAAGGATCTGAAGTTTCATTTCTCTCGGTGAGCTTCACCCTAGGTCTCTGAGGCTGTTCATCTAGTGATGACGTAAATCCTCACCTACAGGCTCCTACATGATCGTATGCCGTGCAGTATAAATTCTAACATTCTAATAGAACATCAGAGTGAAACTTTAAGATTAACTTCAAAAACGTCAAGTGTCATACAGCAGGATAACTCGAGATATCACAGAGGTTGCCTCGGTATCTTCGAGTGTCCCCTACCTTTTCCTCTTTTGGCTTCCGATAACAACAATTTAACTTTCAAGCCTTTCCCATTTGGAAATCCAATGTTCAATCATGGAAGCCTAAACTTAAAAATTTCTTGAGGATAAAACTTCTACTTTAATCAAGATTTTTCTTAAATAACTTCAATTGCTTAAAACGTAATTAAGTATAGGGACTTTCCCTTATAGGAAGAAGAAGACCCAAAACTAATTTAAACCATATTTAGTCTTTAGATTAAATAGTGGAATAATCTATGAGGTTTAAACAACAGATCAATGTAGACACATAATGTTTTTGTAGTTTGAATAATCAAACCTATTATAAAAAATTGTATTCTACATTTAGAGGTGGTTTACTAATTATGATGACGTGCTTGATCATTTGAACAACCAAAACATTCGAATCTACACAGCATTCAAAAGCCCTGGGTCGCTGCAAAAACAAAACTCAAGCTGATCAATGCCAACATTACAATAAGATTAAGCATAAAGCATAGCATGTTACTCGAAACCTATTCAAGTATTCATCACATGTAAGGAATATAGAATGAAAAGAGACATAATATGTATATTTATCTTATTCATAATGAAAAGATTGATTATTATTTGCTTCTCAATTTTCATGGTGCAAATTACAATCATGTTTACAAACTTGCTACATAGTTTAAGTTCATTAATATTTTACATTCAAAGATACATTAAAATGTGTAAAAGTACTTACTTTTAATCATGACAAAATGCAACTATCATATACTTTTAATAATGATGGGATTGACTATCTTACATTATGATAATGTTTCATTTCATGGCTTAGTGGAACAATGGATCTTCTTCATCATATATAGGATCATTATATAATGCTTTCAGGCTTCATAATAATCTTGTATAATGTATACTCGTTTTATAAAATCTTGTATATCGAGAACCATTCACTTATTTTAAACTCATCAGTTTATTCTTCTGTAAGGAAATCTTTAATTTTACCAATCTGTGGATTACTTATTTTGCCTTACTTCTATTTTACATGCACTTTATCCATTTAATAAGAAATATTTTTTCATATAGGTACTTTATGAACCATAATGCATACCATTACTTAAATAAGTTAAAAAGTCTTGATTTGGGCACTTCTTTCATGATTCCATTATTCCTTACATAAAATGCTATTTGTATAAATTAAAAAAAATACCACATAAATATTTTGTATTAATATTAAAACCATTTTGGATGCCTCACACTTTATCTTAAGAATGATACAATTGTAAAAGGGTTAACCTAAAAAAGCAATTTTAGCTTTGCATGAGATATTAACCTTTCATGGACATGTAATATTAAACACTTCACATATTTTGATAGGCTCATTTTGTAACAAGATTCTCATATAATACCATAAGTGTTATTATAATTTATATAATAAGTTGCCATCTTTTTTATTATAAAGTACAAAAAAATTTTCTTATGATGAAATAATAGTAAAATAAACAAGTGTTCAAGAAAATATTGACATGCAATTGTAAATTGAATCTTCATGTAAAAATTTATAACTAGATCAATAGATGGAGCTTGTTTTCATAATAGAAAAAGGATTTATATGTACCATGAATAAATTCTCAAAAGAACTCAATATCTATCACAAATAATATTTTAAAAATTATGCAAGAAGAAAATTTAATGAATTTTAAAATAGAAGGATGGTATCCTACCTTTCAAAAAGAACAATGCCTAAGAAAATTGACTTCACAAGCATTCTAAGCATCTCCTCTTTCTAATATCCTACCCAGAACTTGGAGAAATTATTTCATACGGACACCGCATGCATCTCTGCATGCGGTGTCTGATCCTGACCGTAGATCACGGTGATCTACGGTCAGGAGTAAAATATGTGAAGTTGTATTTATCCACCTGCTTAAGTAGGGGTGTACAGGTTAGTTTAGGTATTTCATTCTTGTGGGCCCAAGGCCTTGTTGCTCTCTACCTAGGCCAATTGGTGTTGGCAGGATTTCAACAATCTTTTGTCGATCAGCTGGATCTGGAAGGTGCTTCTGGTCGGCAGGTCTTTTACTAGCTGGGGGTCGGTAGAATTGATCTGATTGGCCAAGTCTTGCAGATCAGTTGACATAGTATGGTCATTAGCCCTTGATCGTCATCGAAGGACTCCTCTCTATATAATCCTACAAATAGCATGCACTTAGATGAAGAGGTCGTAGGGGATGGCTGCTAGTCTTCCCCAGTATAGTCATTGGATTTGAGAGATTGGTTCCTTTCTTGGTCTTGGTTGCATTGAGTTTTTAGATCTGGATGATCCTTAGTCTTTTGTCTGAGTGAGCCGCTTAGCTCGTGTTACGTACTGATCTTTATAACAGTTGCCTTTGAGTTTGCTTCTTTTGATCGTGCGCCTGGGCCGCCCAGGTCTTCTACTGATAACTCCACACTTAGATAATTCTTCTGTCTCATGTACCGTTACATCTCCTCGAGAACCATGCCGATATATTTTCTGTGCACATCATAAAATTCTCATATTCTATTTTTTTTTTCCAAAATAAATCCAACAATCTCCAAGATTAGAAATTATGTTGATATTCCAAGCAATTCTCTTCAATATTAACTAGTTGATATTAATAAAGAGTGACACTAAGTAATTTGTTGAGCCATATGAGAAATAGCAAAACAAGGATGGGCTTCCCAATTATTGGATGGGGTTTTTTGACATAAACAAAACAAATTCTTTATATGCAATATTAATTTCAATGTAAATTTAATAATTTTTGCAGCCTCTTTCAATTTGTAAAAACACATATAAATATATAAATTTATTTCATTCCCTTTTTTTTCTTTAAATATTTATTTAAGTTATTATAATTCACAAAAACATTTCATATTATTTCTATTTATTGCATGTAAATTAGTGTTGTGGGTAGGGCTGTCAAATGGCTCGTGTTCGGCTCTTTAAAAAGCCCATGTTCGGCCCATTCGTTAAGTTAACGAGCCGAACATGAATAACACAAAAAAATATTTATTCGTTCGTGTTCGGCTCGTTTTGGCTCGAAATACTACTATTCATTTATATATATATCTTTGATGAGTAGTATTTTTAAAAAATCTATTTGACTACAGAGCTACAAATATTTATAATTAATTAGAAGTATTAATTAAGAAAATAGAATAAAAATTATTAATTTAGATTAAAATGATAATTTAAATCGTGCTCCAATCCTTAACATCTTATGGCTACTTGATTAGGGTTGTGAAAAACGACTCTTTGTTCGTGAACTGTCCGTATTCAGCTCGCTAAGCAAACGAGCCGAACACGAACACACTTTTTGAGCTCTAAATATAAACAAGCTGAACGCCAGCTGAGCTTAGGCTCGCTCTTGTTCGACTCATTTACACCCCTAGCTGCGGGCGAATATTTTATTACAATTTTAGAAAATAATATATAAATTTATTTTGAAATAGATTGTGTTAAAATAAGGTTAAAAATTATCAGATTTACTTTAAGAAAAGTATAGTGAAAAATATTTTTTTATATGTATAATATTATTTTGCAAACTTAATTTATAATTTTATATTCTCAATACCAAATTTCAATTATTATTATTATTATTATTATATATATATATATATATATATATATATATATATATATATATATATATATATATATATATATA